>VUQG01022115.1:12997-72869 GCA_015106755.1 Etia nguti | reverse complement strand
CCTGACAGCAGTACACACACACACACACACACACACACACACACACACACACACACACACACACACACACACACACACACACACACACATCTATATATAGGTGGCATTTATGTATACAGTGGATTTGTTGATTTGGATAGTGATAGCAGTTCAGTCTAAACGGCTAAAATATAAATGGATAATATGGAGAAAAGTACCGAGTCTTCATCTTTGTATTCAGGTGTTTTCATTACTCATTGCTTAGTCTCATTGCTTAGCCAGGCGGTTTTCCTTCAGGAACATTTGTGGAAAAATTACTCAATCTCAAGAGCTCGCTGAGCATGATACTGTAACAGGATGCCACTGTAAAGTAGTCACTAGGAAGTCACTTTCTCCGCTTGGCGGCAAAGTGTCGCACAGAGTGGGGTCGCAGCGGTGTGTAGTGAATAGAAGTTGCCAAATTTTGCTTATCAATAATAGAGTCCTAAGCATCCTCTGGTATTGATTGTTGACTTGGGTTTCTATGTCATGAGCAGCTCCTGTGGGAATAATGTGTATGTGGACCAGAACTTTTGTTGCTATAGTGTATTTCACGTTTTACTTATTGCATTTACATTAAAGTGTTTACATTAAAGTAGATGTAAAGTGTTTAGTGTGTTGGCAGCAGTTCATCTCTTCAGATCAAAAGTTGCAAGAGAAAAACAATAGATGTGCTTTTACTTTAAAGCATTGTGAGTAATGTATCAATCATGTCCGTGACAGATGAGTATAACTGTTTAAATTCTAAAGAAATTAGACAAAAACATTTTCATGCAAATGTGTCCAACCATAATGAGAAAATATGAAATAAATAAAGTAGAGTTACAGTGCTGTGCAAAAGTCTTGAGCCAGGACATGTCATGCAGAGATATGTTAAGTGTCCAGCTAATACATCTTTGGACATCAGTTGGTTTACAATAAAAAAAAAATTCCTGTCAAACTGTGTTATCTTTGGAATTTTTCATAGATTCAACTAAAGAAATTGGAAGAAATTGTATGTTTTTGTGACAGGCTGCTAGTAACAAAGTACCTAAAGATACAATTTAATAAGTTAAGTTATTTGTTATATATACAGTGTTATTTAGACAACACTGTATATATAAGTCCTCTGAGTTAGGTGTGTTTTTAATGCTTAAATGATTCATAGGTCAGTGTTAAGGGGCATAACAATCTAAAAAAACATTCCTCTGAATTATTCAGGTACAAGGATGGTACTGAAAAAAAGTGAAAAAGCAGCTAATCCAAGCTGATCAGTTCTTTAAGTTAATTTGCAATTAAATTGTACTAAGCAATTCAAATATAGTCAGATATGTTAAAAAGTAATGGAAGATTACATTTTAATATATATAAAATATAAAGTCAATGGTGTTGTGGATCTTTTTGAAAAACAGAAGACATATCTGTCATCTATCTGATCAATTCACTGATTTGAAAGTTACAATGACTTTTGTCAAATGAAGGCTAAACTGAAATAAAACAAAACATGAAAACTGTGTCGTCAGTCCACAATGACAAAACCTCAAAATGTTAATGCTGAGAATTGTTTTCTTCAGGACCAAACTATTAGTATCAAGGTTCAAGGTTCTTTATTCGTCACATGCATAGTTATACAAGTATAACACACAGTGAAATGTAACACACAGTGTCATGAGCTGAACTCGAGATCTGTGCAGTGGTTGGCAAACATTTTTCGTCTCTCGCACAACAAAAGGTGAACAAAGAATTCAATATTCAGTTGTGCTATTTCTTTTTATGATCGTGTTGCTCGGGTAAGGGCTCACAAATGTTGTTTTGGGTGGGAAGACCTTTTGACACAAATCAATGATTACCCTGAAATCTGTTTAGGAAGAGTATATTTTCAGTTTTGAAAAATAAATGGAGAGGAAAAGATCTGTGAAAGAGGAAGACCAAGAAGACTATAGATTAAGGAAAAGATGGAGAGTTGAATATAATGAAACCTCTGATGATGAAGACGAGGAGGTGGAGGAAGAAGAGGAGAATCGAAAAAACTGGAAGACAGAAGGGATACGTAAGTCCTTAGTTGTCCACAATTTCTTTTAGATTTTTGAATATGTTTCTCTAATTTTATGGCATGAAAATACATTCATAATATTTTATTATGGAGAATTTTTTTTTTTTTTTTCCCAAATTTAGAGTTTTTGCCTGTAATCTGTGGGAGCACAGAGGGCATCCTTCATTGTGAAAAGCTGGAACAAAGTAAGCAAATACAATCATCTGAGAAGCATAAGCACATTTCATTGAAACTGTTAAACAAGAAAACACTTTATACTCTTTGAAACTGTGCCCACAAATAAAAATCATGCATTTAAAAAAATGAACTCAACTTTCTCTCCAGCTGAATGGATACATGAATGCATGAATGGTTCATTGGTGATTCTGAATTGCCTTCCCCCATCGCATGACAGTTGGGAAACATTATAGCTCTCCATCAGTCATTTGGGAAAAGTAAATACAAACCTACATTAAAATAATAAAAATAATAATCTCTAAACCTTGGATTGGATTGCAGATCAGGCGTGAATGTTTAGAACATCTTTAAAGATTGACAAAAAAATAAAGAGAAAGCATTTTGCTTTTGTTGTTCAAATATACAATTTTAAACAATGTGCACTGTTTTAAAGAGGATCAAATATTAACTTGTCAAAAGTTAGCTTTACTTTTTTAAGCGTTCTTTTCTACTTTCATTTCAATTTTCCTATGTGTTTGGATGATCAATTTAGGTGAAGCATGTATTAAATATAAAGGGAAATGGTATAAGCCACCTATCTTTGAGATACTTGCAGGAAAAGGATCAAGTAAAAAATGGAAAGCAACTATTTTCTACGATAATCAACCTCTGGAGTATTGGATTAAGGTACTTTTTTTTTCATTTCTATTAATCAAAGAAAATCAGATTTCACTAAATAAACTGTCAAACTAACTTTTCACAGAAAGGTTACCTAAAAACTAAGGGATACAGAAAAGGAAGATCCAAGACTAGAAAGGTAACTGAGTATGAGAATATTGTAATTCTGATTTTGAAAAATGAATTAAAACAACACTGAGAATGATAATTAAAGGTCATTTTTCTTGAACCTTGAATCAAAAGGAAAAACAATCATCCAAATCTGAAGAAAGTGAAGATGATAATGCTGAAGGTAAAGACCAGCTTTCAAAATGCTAGTGGAAACAGAGCAGAGAGTAGAAGCTGAAAATGTTGGTAGTGAAGAAGATGAAGAGAAACAGGCAGAGGGAGAAATAGAAGATGAGACTGTGTCTGCTGTTTCCTCTAAACATACTGACAAGAGTGTTATTAATTAAATGATGTTATTTCCTATTGGCATGTAACTATCCTAACAAAAAGTGTCTGTGTATGAAAATCACTCTTCTTTTTTCAGAGAGGACAACAAATCATACAATTTCAGCTGCTGCAAAACATGCACTGAGGGGGAAAGAAATAAAGATTTTTGTCAAGAGATTTTTTGAAGAAAGACAGGTATATACATATATATATATATATATTTCTTTCAAATTTTAATACACTTTACTGTCTGGTATTTTTGGTCCTCATGTGAATCTTAATAACATAAGATTACCCTTATTTTTTATTTAGGCAATATCATCAGGTTGGAATTTTAATGTAAAAAAAACATAATATTACAAATCACTGGTTACTCTTAACAAGAGAAACTATTCCATCAAAGTTTCATTTCCTTTTTGCCTATCAGTGAACCTCCATATTAACAATACAACCATACAAAAATAATGCATTAAATGCTGAAACTTGGAAAAAAAAATTTATACAAAATATATAATACTATACGAAAGTTTTGAACAACCCCTCATTTCTTTATATTGCGTTTGAAAAATGGTAAAAGGCGGCATCAATTTAATGAAACATGCAAAAAAAATACATCAACATACAGTATAAAAGATTTGGTATGGCCCCCTTTATCCTTCAACACAATTCAAACTCTTAGGCAGCTTTCTTGTCATTTCTTTAAGTAGTCTTCAGGAATAGTTCTCCAGGTTTCTTGAAGGACATTCAAAGCTCTTCTTTGGATGCTGGCTGCTTTTTGTTCAGTTCTCTCTCAAGATGTACTGCTTCAATAATGCTGAGGTCCGGGGTGTGGGGAGGCATAAGTGTTTTTGTGTGCATTTCTATTCAGGCATGCTTTTACTGCCCTGGCAGTGTGTTTGGGATCATTGTCATGCTGAATAATGATTCCTTTGCCAAACAGATGCTTTTCAGACAGTTTTGGATTTCTTTAAAACAGAAGAGTAATATATAACGAGGGACCAGTGCCACTCTATACCGCTCAAAATTTTAGTTTTCAGTATTTCACAGTCTTTCACAATCATACAAGATTATACAAGCAGTAATTAAAAGGAACACTGAAAACAGCAAATGTAAGTTTTCCATTATTTCAGAGGGTATTTTTCTGTTTCTGCCATGTCATTGATTTAGGACAAATAATTAAAAAATGAATATCTGTTGTTGTAAATGTAAATCTGATTTAAATGTTTAATTTTGCCTCAGGGAACAGGTGCTCATCATTCCAGTGGTATGGACCATCCAGGAGAGTGCAGCAGCTCAGCCAAAGTTAACACAGCCACTGCAGCAGCGACGCTCATTGCACCCTCACATATAGATGACCTATCCATCAATGGGAGTGATGGGGAAGGTAGTGAAGACCAGTTACCACAAAGCAGTGAAAGAAAAGAACAGGAAGCTTCCACATCTTTGGGGATAGTGAATAAAACTGAATCCAGTGCCTTAAACTCCGGTATTAAATCAGTTTAACATCAAATAAACATTTAATAGCTACCGTACATTTTTTTCATATTCATTAATTGACATGTTGACTTTTGCAAAGATGCAAGGATGGAGGAAGACGGCCATTTAGCGCACTGTGGGAATGAGAAAGAACAAAACAGAGAAGATCCTCTTGACTTGTTGAGATCTGAAGTTACTGGAAATACCAGAGATGTGGCAATACAAACTGTGCCGAAAGTGCTCCTGAGTGAGTTCTTCAAAAACCAAAAGCAGTTGCATGTGTTTTGGCTTTCTTTTTTTTTGTGTTTTTGTAGAAGAGATTTCGACTAAGTTTACAAGCCTTCCTTTTAACCTGTGATTGTGTTAGATGAGTTAGGGCATACAGCTGTTTTGGCTCAGTTCTCAAATGATAATTGAAGTTCTAATAACAGTGTGTGAAATCCTTCATAACACTGGTTTACTGTGCAAAAATGAAGAGCTTTTCCCAGTGTTAGCATTTACAAATGTTATAGCACTCAGCTAAACTGTCGGCTATTTGAATAGTTGTAGATGTCTTTGTGATTAAAAGACATGAGGTGTCATTTCAAATGAATAGTTTTGCTCTCCAAAGTACACCGATGAGTCACTTAATTCAGTATAGCTATTCCAATGTTCGTTGATGTAAAGAACTAATCAGCCAGTCTTGTGGGAGAAGCGCAACATGCATTTAGGAACGTAGACATGGTCAATACCATCTGCTGAATTTCAAACTGAGCATCATGCCAAAATTAAGCTTTTGAAACCAAGTCTATGTCAGGAAACCAACCCATTTAAATAAGCTCTACCAATTCTGCGCTACTGCATTGATCTCCTAATCTGAAGCTTGTGGTTCAGTCACTTGCTGCTCCAGTCTGCATACCGATCAAGATACTGAACCCCAAGTTGCTCTCTGGAGTATGAATGTTTTATAGAAAGTGCTTAGGTAGAAAATGCATAGAGCAGTGTTTGAATAAATGAGGTATGTTGTATAAGTTGAGCAAAAGAGTGCTATACAAGAAGCAATCCAATTACCATAATAGTCACGGACCTTATGTAGATTGGAGAAAGTGCAAAATAAATTCAAACTAACATTTTTTGTTATTTAAAGTCATTAAAAATGTTTGATGTACCATCGTTTCACCCTGGAAAAACTACAGTTCAAAGAAATCATTCAAAGCCCAAAATTACCATGAAATTCATATGGAAGAGGATTAGGGCCACTGGGAAAAAAGTGGGCACGTCTTTTTTTTTGTTGTTCTTTTCCAGAATTCTGAGGAAAAAAGTCAGACTCTTTTTCTCAGAATTATGGAAAAGAAGAAAAAAATAAGTTTTTTTTGTTTGTTTTTGTTTTTCCGGTGGCCCTGATCCTCTTCCGTACATTCATGGCCATAATGAGTGCATGTAAACTTCTGACCACAACTGGAAGTGACTTTGAACATGGCATGGCTGTTGGTGCCAGTTACACCGGTCTGAATATTTCAGAAAGTGCTGATCTACTTGTATTTTCCCAAACAATCATCTGTAGAGTTTACAGGGAATGGTCCTAAAAAGAGAAAATATCAAGTGAGCAGCAGTTCTCTGGTGTAAAATGAGGTCAAAGAAGAATGGCCAGATTGCTTTGTGCTGATAGAAAGGCAACAGTAACCCAAATAATGACTAATTGCAACCAGGGTACGCAGAAGAGCATCTCTGAACACCAAACCTTGAAACAGATGAACCACAATAGCAGAAGACCACACAGTTTGAGTGCTGCTAACTTCAAAACTATTTTGAGAAATGATTTGATTCTAACTACTAATAGTAATTACAAATAATTATAAAGTGTACAAACATAAATCTAATGCATTGTTATCCCTGTCAAGAAGCAGAAATACAGCCTGCAGAAGAAACTGAGGGAGATATTGTCGAAGATAAGGACCAGTTTCTCAGCAGAGGGGAGCTGGCAGTGAAAACAGAGCAGAGAGCTGAAGAGAAGGTCAGGTCGGGACATGAAAGCGAGGTTGTAAACTCAGAAGATCCTGGGAATGAAGAAGAGGAAGATAAAATGGAAATGGGAGGGATGGAATCTGAAGCTGTACCTGCTGTTGCCTCTAACCACAATAACATGTGTGTTATTAAAAGTGAGATTTCCCACAATTTCCTAATGGAAAATAGCAAATACTTTCTTTGTGTGTGTATTAATTTCACTTTTTGGTAACATTTTGTCTTTTGTAAAGAAGTTTCAGAAGACAGAGGAGATGGACAGTCAGCAAACTGTGGGAATGAGAAAGAACAAAATGGAGAAGATCCTCCTAACATGCCAAAATCCGAAGTCACTGAAAAAACCAGAGATGTGGATAGAAACACACCAATCAAACAGCAGAATGTCGAGGAAAAACCAGAAGAGGAAATGCGTGAGTTGTTCAAAAGCCAAAATCACTAGTATGATTTTCATTCATTTATTTATTGTATTTTTTTTATTGTATTATCTTTTCTGGTCTTTTTTTCCCCAATATGTTTTCTAAATGTACAGGTTCTTCCTGTGAACCTCTGGCTGTGTCAGATGAGCATCAACATACAAATGTCCACTGCTCTGGTCACAATGTAGCTGAAGTACAATCCATGTTGCCAGAGATGAGGTAAGATGTAGTTTAGGCAAAGATTTTTAATTTATTCACGCAATCTTAAAAGTTTAATTTTTTCTACAGCTCATCTCAATCAACTCAAACCTCTGACGGCATTAATTTCTCGCACATGTCAGAGGCCCGGTCTCCTGGGCCCTCAGCCAGCTCTGGTTTGAATACAGTGGATCTTGATCAACTGAAGACAGAAAAACTAAAATTGCAACTAAAGGTTTTAAAATTACAAGAAGACTATTACACTTTGAAAATAAAAGAACTTAAAAAATGAGGATTAATGCTTCTGTAAAACTTACATTGCAGACAATGCATTGAAAAATTGCTGCGTTATGTCCATAAACTGACACACGTTAGTTGGAGGTTTCTTTGGTGAATTGTTACTTTTGAGAAAAGCTACAAAATCATAGAAGTGTGCTGCATTTATACACTGTACTTTTTCTTTGCTATACTCAGTTTTCCATTCATATTGCATATTTTACTTTGTTTTAATAACTCAAAATACTGCTGATATTTTCTTCTTTAAAATTTGAATAAACAATATTGATGCTTTTTATCTGTAAATCTTGTAAATGTTATGAAACTGTGTTTTCTTTGGACTTTGCCCAAGCTGTAGTAACCATTGTAAGGAACGGTCTTTTTACATACAGCATTGTGCAATGCTCCTCATTTCTTATATTTGGAGATTGAAAGAATTAAAAGAAGAAAGGCATTCCTTGAATTTTTTTTAAGCGGCCTTGAGCAGCAGTTCTCCAGGCTTTCTGAAAGTTGTCCAACATTGGCTGCTTTGTCACTCATTTCCAGTCCAGATTTATAAATGTGTATGATGATTTGTAACTTTTGAAGACTCACTCATGCTTCAATCCACAATCTGACCCTCAAACAAAACTGTTTTACAAACCCGTACATCCAAACCTGAATATATACTGATCATTTACGCACAATTTATTAAGTTCAGCTTCATGACTCTGATCATTTTGACTTTGAAAAAACTTTCTGTGCATGCAAATGTCTAAAACTACACGTACCATCACACTCGCTCGCTCACAAAGCTTTAAATACATGTGGATGAATCACCCAATAAGCACAGATCACGTCCCAAGTGCGGTTTTGAGACAAATTTAATGCTGAAATGATATCATATTTAGGTGACACATTAAAATGCCTTTTTTGTTTCTGTTGAGTTTTGAACAAGAACGTCATATTTATACAAATTTTCAAAAGACCCAAAAACATGTTTATTACATCTTTTGTTTGTGTTCAGGTGTCAAACTAAAAAGTAGAATGGAAAGTCTTTTTGTACATTTATATTTACAGTTCATTCAGTTATTAATAACACGGATACTATTCTGTCATATTTTCTTCCTCCTCCTCTTCTTCTTCGTCATCATCGTCATCAAAATATTTATCCTCTGCATCTCTGTTGACAATGTCCAAGTTGTCATAGTCTGGATTCTCATCCACCTCCCTGTAACACAAACACACAAACACCTAAAGTCACTTTCAAAGCCCAGAGTGTGGGTTCAGTTCCACTGAACTTTGCAGTTTGTTTGTAACTTTTTTCCTCCTCTGGATTCTCTTTAATAACTTGTGTTAACATGTGTAATTTCACAACTCGTGCTTGTACGGCACGCAACATGCCCAGACAAAGTGGCAAACATGTCACCATGGTAACCATAAAACTACAGATGCAAAAGAACTAGTGAGCGTTGTATTTCAGGCCAAACCGTGATCGTTTTCTAAACTTAACCGATGAAACAGATGAACGGATTAAAAATCAACAGATGAAAAATCGTGAATAGGGACACAAATAATTAAAATACAGGTAGTCTGTACCTCATGAACTGCCATTAAACTGCACTGAGCTGTATCAAAAATAGCTTTGGCAGATTATTGAGCTCTGTTATTCTGTAAACTGATGAACCTATGAAGAATGACCATCTCAAAACTTTAATAACAAAGCCAGTTATTTTTTCCAGCAACATTCTCAAAAAGCCTGCTTACTAATTTGAAAATCTTATATTATAAACACCTACAAACATACACTAATAGTCTGAGAAACTTGATCTGTCAAAGGCAGCTTTAGGTTGGCTACAACGCGATCAAGAAGCCTTCAAACTGCTCCGGTGGGCTGTGTGACTAACCTATAGTTGAAATCCTTGTCTTTGCCATCTAGAAAACGCTGGTGCATCTGACTGATGAACTCCTCTCTGAGAAGAGCCTTCTCCTCCAGGGTAGGCTCCCATTCCTTCTGGTGGTCTCTGTCACCTACAGTATGAAACGGAGAGCAGAAAAAGAAAAGATGGGGGGGAAAAGAAGAAGAAAAGAAAAACAGCCTCAATTTTCTTCTTTGCTTAACTTCAGTGTGAAGTTTTTCCTTCAACCCAAACTCTGTCTCACCGTAGTCATCGTCGTCCTCTTCTTCCTCCAGTGCGCCGTCTTCCTTCTCCTGCTCCTCCTGCAGACGATTCTGGATGAGTCGTTCCTGGTAGGAGTTGAGGAGCAGATTGGCGAGTCCTCCTGTACCTTGCCCCGGCTCCCCGGGTCCCCCCTGTGCACCATCCAGCATGGCCTCCTGGGAGCGTTGTAGCACCTGCAGCATTGATGAAGGTAATAAGAAAAATACTCTGAAATATACAAAAACTTAATCACATATAAAACACAATATAAACAGAACTCACCTCTTCATCTGTCAGGTACTGGCCGATATACTGCTCATACAGAAGTGGCTCCCTCATTCGCATCTGTTCTTCACTGAAGTACTGGCCGTCTTGAAGAGGAGGCATGGCACAAAAAGAAACAAAAAACAAAACCAGGCCGATGGTGAGTTGGAGAGAAAAACAGAAGTTGGTGGGTTGGCTGCAAGTATCTCAGTTGAAGTTATCAAAAACTAAAGCTTTTTTGCACTAATGCTGCATGGTGGCATCATTTAAAAGGGTGCATTGCATCATTAACTGCTGCTGTCCCTACCCTTCTGCAGAGCCCTGAGAGCAGCATAGCGCTGATTCCTGACTCTGGTCCTGTCGGTGCGTCCTGCAGCTCGCCTCTGTATCACCTTGCTGTAGTGCTGTGCTCGTGGGTCTGAGCTGACGTGTGCAAATGCTGACAGATGCTGGGGCTTCAGGCAAGCCTGCAAATTGTGATATTAAAAACAAAATATAATAATGGAATTCTTCACTTCTTTACCAACACTACTATATTTAGTTAACAATGTATTTTGAAACTGGATTTTTGGGAGACCTGTAATGTAAATGTTCCTGTCTGTAAAGAACTTTTGGATCAGCTTCTGTTATTTAATGTGTTATAGATAAACATGACAGTTAACACACAGTCACGGTGCATGTTTGAGGTATATCTTTTCATTTCTAAACAATAATAACAGTTTAATCAACACAATTAAGTGCTCTGCAAACTAAACTCAGAGGACAGAAGTATCAATCATATCGCACTAGTACCAACCCAATACCAATACCAGCGCTGGTATCAAAATGATATTTAGATCGATCGGCCCACCTCTACAGTTGGGCTGTACTTTGCAAAATATGCAAGGTGGAAACAAGACACACTTCTTTCACTCCTTAAGGCAAAAACAAAGGTAAGTACAGCCAGGCTAAGGAGGACGAGATGCTAACAGCTGATGATGTGCGACCCAAATTTCAACAAAGGACTCCACTGAGAGTCACTTGATCACTTGGTGGGTGCACTCCATATGACAGGAAGACTAAAAGGGATGTGGGAATTACTGACACTTAAAGCAGATGGTTACAAGCTTAAGTTATATTGTTTACAAGGTTGCAAGGTTAAGTTGTTGTTGAACTGAAGCAATAAGCCATCATTTTATACCTGGAAAGCACTAACTAGGCTATTTTTGTGCTTAAATTTGATTTATGCTCTGTCACTACTACTGTACTACAATGCTGGCACCTTGTTTCAATAGAGTAAAACATTAAATGATAAAGAGTGCCATCAATGGCAGCACGTCACTGGGAAAGAAGTTTGCCTTCATTTACTTATGAGTGTCGTTGCCTCTAAGCATCTATAATGGGCGATGTTGCCCTTCCCTAGCGTGCGCACACACACAGACACACACGTTGAACTGTGGGCACATACATGGTACCTCTCCAGGAACACCAGCGGCCTGCTGCGGTACTGATGCAGCAGCTCCTCTCTGCGCTCCTGCACGGTCAGCTCAGCCTCTCCGATCTGCTGGCTCTTCACCAGAACGCCGCTCACAGCAATGGCCTCCATCATGGCATTCACACAGCTGGACTCGCTCAGGTTTATATTCTGTACGATGAGCAGAAACAGTAAATCAGCGAGGCGTCATAATGGCAGACAGCACCTGAACTGTGGTTGAAAATATAAAAGACAAAACAAACAAACAAACGCAGTTGTCGCTGATGGGTTCACCTGGATGTCCTGCACCACCCGCTGGGTGTCTTCAGAGCTGCTGGAGTCACATCTCTGTCTCCGCGGCAGTATTATCTCTTCTATTTTCCTCTCGTCTTCAGTCTCACACAAGCTTGGCTGTGTTTTAACAGGAGGGTCGATCTCTCCCCACATCATTAACCGCGGTGTCACTTAGCCACCGTCTTCCCAGCAGCTAACGATGGTCAACTAAGAAAAGCTCAGCCTCCTGCCAACTTCCCCTGCTGGTTTCTTTTAAACGACCAATTAATTTTTACGATTTAATGTGAAACCTCTTGCATGAGAAAATCTCTTTAATGCTAACCTCGCGTGTTATTTTACCTTTCACTTGTTTTGTATAACACTTCATCGCCATAACGGTCCGTCATTTTTGTGTGTCCCCCTTTCTCTGTGCAACCGAAAGAATTGTTCCTCCCCCATAGTCTTTTTTTTTTATGTGACTTTGTCGCCCCCTTGTGGTAGACTTTAATTCTTTTAAAAAATTCCAACATAGAGAAATATTTTAGAAATAAATATTAAACATAAATTGCACACTGATCACCCCAGCTTTCTTTTTTATTCTTTTATCAATTATTGCTTACATACTGTGGTGTTTAATCACTGTGTAGTCCTCAACAAATCTTTGATTTCAAATAATTTGTTAGGTGATATGACCAGTATTTTTCATCTCTTTGTGCATGACCTAACCCAGTGCCAAATATTATCAAGGTCAGGTTGAATTGTTTTCACCTTGAGGCTCTGTGCATGGCTTCTTCTTGGCTGAAGTGCTCTTCAGCAAGACAATGAACCCTAAACTGCTTCTGTGTGCACATAAAGAAGTGTTCAGCTTCAGAGAGATAAGTGATAGTTCACAGCTGTCCTCTGTCTGAGAGCCACTCTCAGGAACAGAGCCTATCCTTACTCTCCAGACTTTCAGGTGTGACTGTGAAGCATGGAAATCAAAGAGGGGAGAAAAAGAAGAGGAGGAACAGCAGGATTTGGCATTCAAGGCCAGTCTTTGAAAACAAACAAACAAACAAAGCTGCTCTTGTAATGGAAATGATGTGTCTTGTGGTCAGGGTTGGAATGACTACTGTTGTATTATTGCATAAATGCATATTACTATAAAGAGCTGTTTGATGGAGTCATGGTTTTACCTTTGCTGCAACTTCTGAGGGTTGATAGATGTACATGTTGTTGTGGTAGAACTGAGGAACAAAATCTTAATTTACCTAAACACTAAATATATATTATGCCATTTCTCCATCTAGTAATACTAAGTTAAAAAAAATAAAATAAAAAATTAAATGAAGGTCGATTGCTGCTGCTGTTTGGGTTAAGAGTCAACATTCAGTTTTTTTAGTGGTGAATGCTATGAGATAATGCTTGCAGAGTTTTTCTCTGTATTTGTCTTACACTTCCGGTGAAATTCATTTAAAATGAACTGTGGTATGATTTGAAGTGCACCTCCAACTTTAACCCATTGGTGGTGCTAGAGTTCTTGAGTCATGGGCATAAAACTTGGTGGAAAGTATCAGAGGTTTATCCTCAACCAGGTTTCAAAATATTTTAGCATACAGTTTTCAGATCAACCATAGACTTCAATGGCAGGAGAAGAGGAGGAAGAATATTAAAGAAAACGAGTCAGCGTGGATAATGTTTAACCCATAGTATCATCTTCTTCTTTAGCCCTCAGGACACAGCTGACGGATCTCTTGTTTTGTTTTGGTGTTTCAGAGGTGTTACAGTGAGCTCACAGTAATCTGACACAGCTGTTCAAATGACTGTACTATTTAGACAGGAGTATGCTGCGGACCCCTTTTTGAAATAGCACGTCTCCATCCGCTGGACAGCAGAAGTACTACAACTCTCATTTCTGCAAGATAGAAACAAATATGAATCTATTGTGTCTGGTTAATGAACACAGTCCTATCTGTTCTCTCTAGACAAGTGTTACTCTGTATCAAGTCCCATTTTTAAAGCTCTAAATAACAGCACATGTATGTGTGTGTCTGTAATCCCAGCACCTGTGATAAAGAGGTCCTGCATATATTGATGTGGCCAGCTGGTCCTGCTATTTAAACCCATGGCAGAGAGTAAAGGAGTTTAGAGGAAAGAGAGATGTAATATCAGAGGAGAAGTGGGGGAGATATGAGGGGCGAGTGTTGACAGAGGAAAAGGGTTAAACTTAGGGGCCAAGAAAACAGCAAATCATTTTAAAGGACAATAAAATCAGCTAAATATATAGATATATATATTTATTATATATATCTATATATATAATATACAATTTAAGGCTTATATATATTTAAGCTTTAATTGAAATTCTCTATTGAAAATATGACTTTTATCAAAATTATTTCATCATATCAATCTCTATTAACAGCACTATAGATGCATGAGTTATACATTAGGCTGGTTTGTCAGAGAAAAGTGAAGTATGAGGCGAAATAGACCATCCACACAACCTTAAAAAACAAATCACAAACAATTGTGTGCTGACTAAAATATGGAAAGCAAACCGGTGAGCATAAAATGTTCGGAACCCAAAGTGCAGTTTTCACAGTGACAGAACTTTGTGCATCTTACTGAGCTGTCAAAGCAAGGTCCCATTATTGTGAATAGTTTGCAAGAAAACTGAGTCTCTAATTCATTCTGTTTGCTTTCCATGCAGACTTCAGGTTGACTGACGTGTGAATCAATAGTTAATAACTGTATTTTGGTTCTGGAGTCAATTATTTCTCAGGGGTGCCCAAAGGGAGAGAAAGAAAGATACAGGTAAATGTGCCAAAAATGGATACCACTGAGTCAACAGATAATTAAAAATGTAATTGCTCAGTTTCTTTGTTACAGGAGACAATGGAGTCTTTATTTGGAAAGCAGAAATAAATAGAAGGCAGATGTGGTTATGGTACTGTCATAATAACATAACAGTACCACCAGGGGGAAGAGCAGCAGTCTGGATGATGAAAATGTAGATGAGGTTAATTTATGTGCGTAGTATAGTTTAGGTTTTAAAGATAAAATAGACTAGACCTGATTCTATTTTTTAATCCATTTAAAGAGTTTGTGTGACATGATGACGAAATATTAGACTTGAAATAAATAAACAGCATCCATCGACTAGCTGCCTTGATACATATTCTTTTGTGTACTGCAGCCTTTAATTTCCTGTATTCATTTGAGGTCTGTCAGTAGTATTGAGTCAGCTTCTAAATGAACGCACAAGGTGACTCATTAGATTACTGCGACCGCATTAAAAAAAAAAAAAAAGATTACTGCGACCGCTTCTAGGCAATGCCTTTTGACATCTGGTCTTATAATTTCCTCTTTGTGACAGAGCAGAGAATCATTTTAATAGATCCATGGACGACAGATATTGATGAACACATTGTGTCTGACAGTGACAGAGAGAGGAGGGGAGAAGGTGGCCCAGTAATTACAAATGTGCCGGTTGTAAGCAGCGTTTGGTTTATTTATTACTTATTTGGACTGTCGCTTTGTTATTTTAGGATCTTTACCTTATAACATAAAGCGCCTCGAGGCTGCAATACTGCTCAGCACGCAGAAACAGTCATCTGAGACCAGATGGTAAACATAGCGGAGCACTGAGCAGCTAAAGAGTGGGGTAAAAAACAGGCCAGAAAGAAAGGAAATATCACCAGGTGACCAAAAGCATATCTACAAATGAACAAAATTGTTGGTTTGTAACTTCTGACAATGTCACAATGTTAAATAATACCTTTGAACCATCTAATGAAAAAGGTTATCACAGTTTGCTTCCACATGCACAGGGCCCAATAACAAGTTATGCAGATTTTAAAGGTCAGTGGAGTTGTGACTTTTTCCTCAACTTTTTGTTAAGAGAAATGTATTTTTCATTTTACGTGCCAGCTAAAATCCCTTCATGTATGCCTTTACATTTGCCTTTACAGGTGATGCACACAGAACTGTGCGCAAGTTATGAGCTCCCCTCATTTCTTTATATTTTGCTTCCAATGAGCCAGACTTTCTCGTACTTTTTCAAAGTGCTCTGTATAGTTCTCCAGGCTTTTTTAAGATCTTCTGTTGGCTGCTTTTTTCATCCATTTTAAGGCCAGTCTTTGTACCTGACCATTTTCAGGGAAGCATAAAATAGGCCTCTAACTCAAGAGATGATCCAAGGTTGTGTTTAAATGTAGCAAAGAGCCAATTTCAAATTGTATCTTTAGGTACTTTGTATTTAGCAGCCTGTTGAACAAGAAGATCATTTGTTGCAGTTTCTTTGGTTTAATCTATAAAAAATGCCAAAGATAAGACAGTTTGACAGGCAATTACCTTGTTGGTATTTTTCCACCAACAAAGTAATTCCCAAAGTGTTATAAGCATAAGCATCTCAACATGATGTGCAGTTTGTCCTTAAAAAATTTGAGGAAACTGGACAAGTGGAGGGCAAAAGAAGGAGGAGCAGCCCCAAAAGAAAACTATCTGTAGCTGATGAACAATATCTGAAAGTCATGAAGAGGAAAAAAATCTGACACAGGACCTGACAGATGCATCTGAATTCCCTACTGATCCATCTACTGTGGTCTCAGTGAAAGGTTGGCTGTCAAGAAGCCATTCTTAAGGAAGGGAAACAGATAGAAAAGGCTGAGGTACGCCACATTAGAGAAGAACTGGAAATCAGTGGCAAGAGGTCTGATGGAGTGATGAATCAAACATTTCTAATATAATACTATCTGGAAAGCATCTGATGGCAACACCTTCATTTTTCATCATGACAATGATCCTAAACATGCTCTGAATGGATACCTGGATAGAAAAACACACAATGGAACACTATTGTCTGTTCCTCAACACAAAGTTTGACAACCCATGACAATAGTGAGGTCATCATCTGGCTTCCTAAGAGCGCAGACCTCAAGATTATTGAAGCAGTGTGGGATCATCTTGACAGAGAACGGAACAAAAGGCAGCCAACATCCACATAAGAGCTCTGAATGTCCTTCACCAGGTCTGGAGAACTATTCCTGAAGACTACTTGAAGAAATTATAAGAAAGCTGCCAAAGAGAGTTCAGGCAATGTTGAAGAATAAAGGTGGTCAATACCAATTGTTGACTAGCTTATTAGAATTGTACAGCATATGTTTTTGCCTTGTGTACTGTATTTCCATGCGTGTTTGCACAGTTTTCAATAAATTACTTCAGCTATTTCCCATTTTCCTAGCAAAATATAAATAAATGAGACATGACTCAAGAGTTATGCATAGAACTGTATTTCAGCATGGAGTTTCATTACTGTCCTTCACAGCAGTCCCTCAGACAGATATCTCCCATGTTATTATGCTAGCTGAGTTGACACAAGGATGAAGGTAACAGCTCAAAGCTTTTTAGTTGAGTGAGCTAGTGTTTTGTTCCTGTCAAATGCAGTAAAGCAGCACCAGAGCTGAGACTTCCATAATAGTGCTTTGTTATACAGCACTTACCAATATACTTTCAGATCCCCACAGCAATACATTTACGACATATTGAGAATCTTAGCCAGCACGATATATCAATGTCTGATAGACTTTGAGATTTGGGAGATTTCTGGCACACCTTCACCTACTTCAAAAGTTCTTGGAGTATTGACTAAAATCTAAAGAGGTGCAATCTCCAGTGGTAATTTTAACATGTAATTAATACATTTCAGCTTGTGGGTTTCAAAAAAGTCATCATAAAGCATATTATAGAAAAAAATAGGTTAAATGTAGAGTAGAAAAAACGAAACGATTAATCATAGCTGTCTGACATACGGATCACAAATGAGGCATTATTGAGCCATATGTTCATGCGGTTTAAAGCCAGTCATGCTTCCCTGGCAATAGGTAGAATCCTGGGCGACACCATATTTGATCAATGAACTGGAAGAGTGGAAGAGAACTTTTATGACAACCCCAATCAAGGCCACAAGCTGAGGTCAGTCAAATAATAAACTTGTTCTATATACTTTAAGTATTGCTGAAACTTTATTCTCTTTAATTTATCCAATTATTGATACTTTTCACCAAACCTTATTCTTCAAATCACCCAGCCACCCTCAAATACCACTCTTATCTCTATGAGGCCCAATGGTGATTTGAAAATCTGTCACTAAAACACTCATCCTGATTGTTTCTTTGTTCAAATGGTCAAGAACTGTGACTTCTTCAAGCACTACTCTGAGATCTGTTATGTTTATTAATGTTTATTAATCGACTGATTATCATCTGCAATTATCTGGAACAACAAGAGATAGTCCTCTGTCTGGGAGATTTACGATTCTCTTTGCTGGCTTTCATCTCAGTGTTTATAACTGATATGAGGACACACACTTTAAAAGGTTTGTGACTAACTCAGATATAAAGCAATATAAACATATTTTAAAGTCTTACTCTTGCACTTACATTGCTTATACAGATATATTAGTGATGTGCAGAGTTGAACAGCTTGCGCATGTAGATAGACTCTTTGTGACAGGAAACAATTGCACCCACAAAACACACAAGCACATGCAGCAAAGCAGGATTAGCCCTGGCAGCATTTTGGTTGGAGCCTTATCTGAAGTAATGGTGGATGAGAGTCTTGATTCATTTTCCCCTCTCCTGTCACACTGAGGAGTTCTTTGCCTGGGGACAACACTTCTCGCATAATAACACCCTCAGTATCAAGAACACACAGGGGAGTCATCCTGCATGTTTAACATAAATATGCAGATTCTCACTAGTGATGATCTTATCATTTACAAATCCAAATGCTTTATCATGTGTTTTCATCTTCAGCTTGCTCTTTGTTTTTGAAGCACAGGCAATAATATATATATATATATATATATATATATATATATATATATATATATATATATATATATATATATATATATTTATATAATACAAACATGACAAGTACCATCGGCTCCTTGTAATGCTAACTGACAGATGAGAATAGAGCGCTTAGTTTTTTTCACCTTGAAAGGGCTCTTTTTTAATGTCATGTCATATTAGTTGATGTCACCTGGGACAGGGCGTTAATAATGGAGATGAATGGAACTGTCAGCGGAAGGGAACAGGTGTTTTATACTGACACACAGGCACAGAGAGGAGGAGACAGTTGCACTGAAGGAAAGTGATAAAGGCAACATGAACGGCTGCAGGCAGGTATACTGTATACACTTTAATGAGGCACTGGGAGAAAACAGATCATCTTATGGAAGAGATACACAGCTACGTATTTTCCAAGAAGACTGTACCACTACACTCTTCTGCTAAATGTCAAAACCAGAACTGAAGACCCTTCATTTCACTAGATGGAAATACAAAATTGGTTAAAAAATCCACTAGAAACTAGTATTTATTTATTTTTTGCATATTTTGGCAGCGATATTGAAAATAATTACAATGTACTTTAACCTGTTGTGATGCTCCATATTTTCGTTTTGGTTTTGCTCTGTAGTTCATTTGTGTGAAAATTTCACCTGGAGGTGCTCTTTGTCTTTAGTTTCCCTCTGAAGCGGTAGTGTTCCAACAGGGCAAGCAGGGCAAGCAGTGCTTGGCCAGTAAAATCCAAACCATAAATTTCAATAAGGAGAAACTCATTGGAAAAAAAATGACTAGATTTATTAAAGTACAAAGCTTTTATCATATTATATTAATATAATTATATCATATTTGGCAACTGGACTCTATGCTGAGGTAGCATAGCAGAGCAGAGGAGGAAGGAGCAGAAGACCTGTGCAGTCTAGATGCTTGTGGTAGTAGAAATGGAACTGATTGATGCAGTGGAGATGGGGAAGAGTTGAAGAAGAAGAATTGAGTTTGACAGCACGAGAAAGAAGTGATTAAAAGAATAGACTAAAGCCCATATAGCTGGGGATACAGGCAGGCAAGTGCATACAGATCTTCGTTGTTGAACATATGCACAAGTTTATCAATTAAAAATTTCAAGCTTGTCAAGCTGAGAGGACAGCAGCTTTTTCTGGTTGTTGCACATGTGCATTGCAGATAAATCTCTCATCTTTGACAGGAAACTTGTGGAACACTAATGAACTAGACAAGCTACTGTTTGCTTTGCTTTCACTGCACTGAGATCAGTTGCTATTCTTTGCACTGTGTGGAAACAGAGTCAGTGTTAGTAAGTAAATGTGTTATCATCAAACTCTGGATGATAGAGAAGGGACATCAAATGCAAATCTGCTCTTCTGCAAAAGTCATCACATGCCATGGCTCTGGCTGTAGCTTGAGCAAAAGCCACATAAACAGCTTGTCCTCACTTGATGTTCAAGCAGTTTATAGATAATTAACTGCCCGTTTTCTTCTCCTTCTCCTCCTTTTGTGATAGCTATTATAGTTTTGCATTTTTAAATTTCTGTTTATCTTTATTTAATTTTACATTTTCAGTGCAGTTTAGTTTAAAGCCTACTCTGTTGTGGACACAGACACGGACACATAGACCTCTGATAGTGGAATAGTCATTCTTGTTATATTTCTTTGACATCCACTCAAAGTCTGCCATCTGGAGACCATGCCTAGCTGGTGCCCAAAAACAGGCAGGTGCACGAACATCCGCACAAACCATCATGCTGATCATCTGATAATTACATTTTTACGTCATTGGGAACCGAGTGGACCCTAGCAGACTCACAGACATGGAAAGCATAATCCCTGCTTAGTTCATTTTTATTATTCAAAAATTACATGTAATAGTCATTAGTCATTTTCTATGGTGTCGTTTATAGTTTAGTTCATTTTCAAAGTGACATTATCTTTTAAATGAATTTATTTGCATTATCTAAGGTCAGGGTTTTTTCAGTTAACTAAAGTATTTTTCCATGATTACTTTTCGATTTTAGATTACCCTCCTAATCCAAACTCCAAATAAACTCTGTCAAACATTGTGCGCAGAAAAAGAGAAAATAAAAGTCAGACAGCTGGACAGAAAGACAAAAAAAATTAAAAATAAAGCTGACAAAAAATGATGACGGGCACATGGAGTGGCAGCAGCTGTTGAGATGTTGGATGTATCACTGACACCACACTGAGCTCAGATCAGAAGTGCAAAGTGAGAGGAATTTGGTGAGGAGAACGTGTGTGCGTGTATTTGTGTTCGGATGCGCCTGCTTGTGTCTATCAACGGCTGAGTGACTGAGTACAGCAACAGCTGTGACAGACCACTCGAGCACAGCTTCACTGATATACGACACACATGAAGGCATGCACACACGACTTAGTCAGTCCTGTAACAACAGCAAATCCAGGAGACGCTCTTCTAAAGCACAGTATTATAGTTTGTATAGTTTGCATTCATCTGCTCTCTCTTTTTTTTAAACTCTATTAAGAATTTTCTTCTAGACACTCTCTTTTGTTTTTACTGAATCTAATCAAGGAGTTCTTCAAAAGAAGTGGGTGGAAATGGCTGTTTTGATGAGAACAAATCTCTTTTGATCATGACTGACACCAGAAATGTTGCAAATTTCTTCTTCTTCCACTTTTCTTTACTTTAAAGGATATTCCTTCATTTCAGGCACAACAATGGTCTCTCAGAGCTTGGCTCTTTAAGCGGATTGCTTTGTTTTGGGGGGGATTTCAAGACTGCAGAAATCCTGCACCTGGACTAAACTGATGTCCACCTTTGGCTGTTCGTTCCCATTGTGGTGTTTTCATGGATGACTCAATCAGGGGTAATTTTCCAGTTTGCTAACGCTCGCCATGCTGGAGCACCTTCCATGTGTCCGGATTGACCCTGCCCCTTTCAGGCCTCAGCCAATCAGATGCAACATGGATAAGCGAGATATGCGTTTTGAGTTAGAGCGCCAGGCCTGTCAGAGTCTCAGACAAGGTGGGAAACCTGTTTCTAGTCACGTTTCCAGTTCACATACAGCACATGCACTAACACAACAGATGAGGATTTAAAAATGTGTGTAGCTCAGTTTGATTGTATTAGTAATTCTTTTTGAGTAAACATAAAGCAATTTTGTGAAAATGTACACTGAATATTTATAGATATTACATCAACTATTTTATAAGTGTAGGCTTTCCCATCAAAGAACAGAGGTTTATTTTCTGGGCTGAGGTGTTAATGGGATCAAATATTCTGCAAGTGGCTTGGTTACAGTTGGGGCACAGCCCGCCTGGTCACAGCACAAATCGCCTTGAGCAGATGAACTGAGCAACCTGTTGGCTGGAGGTGCCTGGGCCTTGAACCAAAGTATCTGGACAGAGAGGAGTGTGGACCAATTTAGAAAAGGACAAACTCCAAGAGGCTTTAGTTTCTTTTCATTAAAAATGTAAAGGCATGTTATGGCGCATTACCACGATTTCAGTTATTGAAAAATATGCAATAACCAATAAATAGCAGAATGACAGCAGTAGCTATGCCTAGCAGAGACTGCCCATGCATCCTTTCACCACATTGCTTCTCACGTTTTCCCATCAGACCAAGTGTGCACAACCTTTTAAGCTGTCCTTACGCTTTATGTACTTGTGTGTGTGTTGGCAGTTTACAGTAATGTTCCTCTTAATTCACACGGCTGTCTAGAGGGATTGGATTTCGAGTGGTTACAGCATGGACGGAAATAGAAAACTTGTGGGGCGGGGGAGAGAGGGGGGACAGAGAGGCAGACCACAGGTTAGGGGCAGACAAGGGAATCTGAACTCTCCACTTCTTACCCACTACATAGTGTTCACCATATAGAAGACTCCTTAGGGAACAAGACAAGACAGATGGATAAATACACACTAAAACTGACTCTCTCTCCACAACTTTGAAATAGAAAAGATGGTCCACAAATCCATGCACATTTTATTTAATATAGAAAGGACTCTGAGTGAACTGTTCACACAGAAGTGAACCAGATGTGATACATAGGCTAGCCATTATCACAGTCACACATGCAAAGCAGTCAAATATGTGGAAATAACTGTATTACTGTCATATATATTTGACAACCTCCTGTACCTGTACCTCTTTATCCTTAATGAGGAGTTTTGACACCTCATCATGCATCAATTAATACGTGAATTGACGATCATTAAACAGGTTCTGTCAGGGATGGCTGTGTGTCAGGCAGGAGTTAGATCCAAGATTCAGGACTCAAAGGACAAAAAGTAAACTAAAAAGCAGCTTTAATGCTGAGCTTGAACAAAGTACAGAATATCAAAGACCAGAAACGAGGAAACCAAAGCTACAAATCTTCTAAGAGACCACACTGGCAGGGAGGACACAGCCATGAGGGAGAATGTGACAAGGGTCAAGGAAATACTGAGACAATATATATAAACACAGAGGATAACAATGGAACAGCCAACAGGTGGGAGAACAGCTGAAACTAATTACAGGTGACAAGACAGGAGAAATAGAACTAAATACAAAGCAGAAGAGATGAGATACCACCAAAATAAAACAGGAAGAAACAGAGCATGGGAACTGAAACGCAGATAAGACAGAAAGGTAAACAATCCACAGTGACAGGATTGTCTTCACAAGGATGCATGGGGAGCACAGGAGAAGTATGATTACAGAAAAAAGATAGAATACAAGCAAAGTAGAACCAAGATAACAAAATTAAGAAGACGTGAGGATACAAATAGTAAAAAACAAAAGAATTACAGCTATAATGAGAACCAAAACCTGGAATAACCATCTCAAACTCAGTATTTTCAAAAAAAGAAAGACCTAGGATCATGACTCCTTCTGAGTTTTTCCAAGGGTACCCTAGTAAGCTGTACAGGAGATCAGCCTCACTAATTTCTGATACACACTCAGTCTTTTTGTTCTGGAAGAAGAGGTTTGTGGCAGGTGAAAATAAGTTGTAGCATATGAAAGGTTTCATTTGACCTACATTTTGATACCAAGGTCGTCTTCTAGCTGTGATGCCTTCCGTATAAAAATGTTTTTTTTAATATACCCATGTAACTGGCTTATGGAGTGGCTATGAAATGGAGAAATAACACTGGTTGCTCAAACAACTTCAAGTCATGAAGACATCTCTTAGGCTCAGTGCACTCTTTGCAATTTTTTGCTTCATTGCCTGTTCAGCTTGCGACAATTTTAGTTTCGCATAATGCAATTCAATTCACCAAATCAAAAACAGTCACCTCAGTGCTTTATATTGTAAGGTAAAGACCCTACAATAAGACAGAGACCATCCATTTATCTCGAGATCCTAGGTGGGGCTCTTTTGCATGGTCAAATTGCACAAAGTGCTGTGTGCATAAACTGTTTATGACTAGGCTAAAGCTAGACTTCCTCTTATGTAGTAGCGTTTGACCAATGAGCGCACATTCCAAGAATAGATTCTTTCTCAATACATACATGTATTGAGATGTAGCATCACTTTGCAAATGTAAGTGTTTGTAAATGTGTGTGTTTATGTGTTTGGGGATGTTTTGTGGTTGGGTGTGATTACACTATGCCACCATAAGTGGAAATTAAAATGTGCATCTGCACTGCAATGTATGTTTGCGTGCATATGCAAATATTATGCATGCTTGTAATGAGTATCTGTGTTAGTATTTGCTTTGTGCGGCTGCCCATGTTTCTCTGCAGGAGCCAGTTAAATCTTTCCTGCTGCCAAGGGGAGAAACTGCACCATCCCATGTCAGCCAAGTCCTCATCACAGAAATCAAAGCGATACTAATGTTTTTGTAGGTCACTCATAAGGACTGTCTGTAGATTCTAATGGGCCACAGTAACACAGCATGGTCCCATGCATGGAAGAAAATGTAGGCAGCACTCAAATTTCTGAAAACATTCAGCTTGTCCTTATTAAGTAAGACTTTTTACAGGTATGAAAACAGAAGACATGAACAACAACTCTGGGCTGTTTTCTATTGATACCTGGGAAACCAAGGGAAAGAAGACAGTAATGTTTGGGTGATTGATTGATAATGTTGGTTTGTATCGCAATGGAAAAGAAAAAGGATGTAGACCTGAAAATGGAAAAGAAAGATGGGAGATTTAAGAGATGGATGTGGTTTTGGATTCAGGTTTAGAAAAGACTTGAAATCTAATAATATCCAAATCTTGTTCATTACAGTACATACAGTGCAGTGCAAAAATCCTGACTCACGCTTCATTTCTTTATATATTGTTTGCAATGAATTTCTTGTCATTTTGTCATTGCTCAAGTGGTCTTTAGTAATAGTTCTACAGGCTTTCTGAAAGTCTTTCAAAGTTTTTCTTTGAACATTGGCAGTGTGGGATCACTTTGACAGAGAATGGAACAAAAGGCAGCCAACATCCAAAGACCTGTGAATGTCCTTCAAGAAGCCTGGAGAACTATTCATGAGGAATTCTTAAAGAAATGACAAGAAAGTTGCCTAAGACAGTTGTGGCTGTGTTGAAGAACAAAGATGGTCGTACGAAATATTGACTTTCTAGCTTGTTAAAATTGTACAAACTTTTGCCTTATGTGCAATATTTCCAGTTTGTACATGTTTTAAAAAAGTAGCTTAACTTATTTCCCATTTTCCTAGAAAAATGGGAAGAAATGAGGGGTAGACTTTTGCATAGTACTGTATTACAATTAGTGGTTTCATTGTTTTCTGTGCAGCATTTGATTTATTTTAACCTGATTTCAGTTCTCTAACAAACTGGTCAATAATATTTCTATTATTTATCATATGCAAGCAATTAACCCATACTCCTAAGGTTTCAAACATAGTTTTTTGAAATTATCGGCCCTTTTTTATTCATTGGTGCTACTTTTGGTTATTACACAAAATCTACTGTTTATAAAGTGGGTGAAACCTGCAGTCAGCTGGGACTGAAGAAGTCACTTGGATGAGAAAGGAAAGGTTTCTCCCACTATAAACACTATTAACCAGATGAACCAACTTTCTGTGACCCCCACTATTATTTGGTTAAATGTCCCTTGGCAAGTTTCACTTCGGCCACCTTCTTTTGGTTGCCACCAAGAAGCTTCTGGCTTGATTCTGGCTGGATATTTGACCATTCCTCTTGAAGGAATTGGTAGTTGAAGTTAATGTAAACTGGTTGGTTTCTTTGCATGGACCTGGCTTTTAAAGAATACTACACAAATTTTTAATAGGTTTGAGCTTGGGGATTGGGAAGCCTATTCCAGAAAATGGATGGGCAGGCTAAATGTTAGCCTGCTTTATTCAATCATCTTTATGGTCAGATGACACAAAGATTGAGCTATTTAGCCACAATGGCAAAAGGTATGTTTGAAAGAGTAAAGGTAAGGCTAAGAATACTGTGCCAGCCATCAGGCATGGTGGTGGTACCATGATGCTCTTGTTGGACTGTTTTGCTACAAGTTGTACTGGTACATTGCAGAAAGTGGATGGAATCATGAAGAAGGGGAATTACCACCATATTCTTCAACTTCACTTCAAATCAGCATACATCCGATTCGAGGCAAAACTTGTATATTTGGAACACCCAGTTGTGTCAACATATGATTGAAGCTAGGACAGAGCTGAATGCCCCAACAGGACAAAGATCCCAAAGAGTCAGCAAAACTGGTTTTGGAATAGCTGAAGGTTAGCATTAAGCATTAAGCTTCTGAAATTGCCTTCCCAAAGCTTTTGAAAATTTGTGGCCCATCTTTTAAAAATGGATCTTAACCAGGAAACCAACCAATTTAAATGAACTAACAATTTTGTCAAGAAGAAGTGGTCAGATGTCCAGCCAAAAGTTTATTGATGGCTACCATAGGCTTCTGGTCAAAGTGGTACATGCTAAGAGACATTTAACCAAATATTAATGGTGGTGTATATACATTTGAGTCTATATGTATACTTTTGACCCTGTGTAGATAAAATCCAATAATAAATTCAAACTTTTTTTTTTTACCCAAATCTTGTTTTTTAACATTGTTTCCATAGTCAATTCCCCCCTGGAAAAAACAGTTCAAAGATAGCCCAAAATTACCATGACATTTAACTACAACTGTATTTCTATATTAGTTTATTTTTTTGCTTGTCTAAAACTGATGAAGTGCTGATCAAGCATACCCACATGGGGTCTTAGCCCATTGTGAAGGAATACTCTGATGAGGAAAGATGACCTACAGTTTGAATGTCACTGGGGTAATCAGCTTCAGCCCAGAAAGTACAGCAGTAAATTTTCACTTTATGGATATGTCCTTTCAAACCACTGATCAGACATTATGGCTCAGCACTGAGTACTGGATTTGTACTTACTGTAGAAGGTTAAATTTAAACATTTAATAGAACCTATTTAGGAAAGTGAGAACAAAATGTGACCAAAAAAAATATTAAAACACAGCTATTCTGTTTTGAATTTCCTCGCTTTGTCATAAGGCTTTCCCAAAAGACTATCAAAAGCATATGTATGCGCTTCATTTGTGCTAAAAGAAGCAAGCTAAACATAGATGTCTGGCTTTGCTACATGGGAACCAAAACCTGCAGTTGATACCAAAAGTTATTTATTAATCCCACTCAATCACCACATCACATTGTCATATTGCCTGATCTGCTCCAAAAAGACCTGTGATTGTAGGTGAAGTTATTTCTTATTGGTAGTCACAACTTATAACACACTGTGCAACACCTCAGCCACACTTCTATGTGACAACTGTGTGTACTAATACTGTGGATGCAGAAAGTCAGAGTGCGTGAAAAAGACCTTCACACTCAAAACGTTTCCAGGTACTGCATTTTACTGCAACTCACTGCTGATTTCATGATGCAGATCAAAGTGCTGATGTGCAGAAAATCCTTTCCTGCCAGTCCATATTTTCCTATCATCTTGAAGTTCAGCCCTCAAAATGTTTTGTAGATATAAATAAAGTTGTGTGAACAAATCAATAATTTATAAAATACAATAATAAGCATCAAGTTGAACCCAGGTGCTCTAGAAATGAGCATTCTGCTGTCTTTTTTTTTTTTCTCACACTCTGTGTGATCTTGTAATGTCACGATTGTGTGACTGTGGGCTGCCATTTCATCAAAAACCTGAAACAGGAAACTGCCAGTACGTGTGTTCATGTGTGTGTCTGACTTCCCTTTGTAGTGTGTTACATAACCTTTGTGCATCCGATCATAAAAGATCACAATTTTTGTAGCAGCTAATAGTGTAGAGAGAAAAGTCCTCATAGAGTAACTTTGATATATCACGGCAGCATAACTGCTTCAATCTACTGCTTTCATTTTGCTCATAGGCATTTTCGTAGTAATGTCTCTACCTTTGTGGCATACGGTGGGTGAGAACTGAGGTAAACATGCATACACAGTCAATCTGATGATGTTTTCCATTCATTCTGCTGCTACTGACTTACATCTTGGTGTTCAGTTCTTCAGCTGAAATTGCAACAGAGACGGAGCAGAGAGGAGCTCGTCAGCCAGGGGATCATGCCACGTAAGTTACAACAAAACACTTTTAAGAAATATTTTGGTTTGAACTGTAACATGTAGCTGATGTAAACTCTTACAATAACCTTGTTAGTAGACACATCTATAGTACTGTGCCAAAGTTTTTGGTCACACTGTATGTTTTTTATATTTTGCTGCCAAAGAGCCAGACTTTGTTGTATTTTTTTATTTAAATTTGTCTTTCTGAAAGCATTTCAAAGTTTTTCTTTGGACACTGGCTGCTTTTTCACTGATTTTCAGTCCAGTCCCTGTATCTCACCATCTTCAGTAGAAAGGTTTTGTTTGTTTGTTTGTTTGTTAAGCCACTAAACACTAACCGATCAATCATTCAAACACTTAACTTAATGGATAAACCGGGTTGTGTTTACACATAACGGACAACTAATCAAAGAAGTCATTTTAACTTAAATAGACTGTTTGTTACTGGCAAAAATATGACAATGATCCCAAACACACTACCAATGCAGTAAAAGCATACCTGGATAGAAAAACACACAATGGAACACTATCAGTCATGGATTGGCCTCCCCAGAGCCTGGACCTCAACATTATTGAAACAGTGTGGGGTCATCTTGGCAGAGATCAGAACAAAAAGCAGAAAAATCCAGAGCTTTGAAGCCTGGAAAACTATTCCTGAAGGCTACTTAAAGAAATGACAAGAAAGCTGGGTAAGGAACTTCAGACTGTATTAAAGACTAAAGGTGGTCATACCAAATACTGACTTTCAAGCTTTTTAGAATTGTACAAACTCTGTCTTACCTTATTGCCTTACTTTATTTCCATGTATGTGTGCACGGTTCAGTAAATTGCTGCACCTCTTTCCCATTTTCCTAGCAAAATATAAAGAAGTGATTCAAGACTTATGCATGGTACTCATTTATTCATTGGTCCCTTAGATACACTAAAGGTGTGATATAACATTTAAGCATGTAGCAGATATTATTTTATATGAAAGGTCATTTATTACATTTTTTAAAAAATGGGATTTAAATTTTTGTTAAAATATTAATTAATGTCAAATCACAAGTAATAAGGAAAATTATATGTATATTTTGCTACAAAAGAAGGACTAGTTTTGTCTATAAGATGACGCAATATGAATCAGAATCAGAATATCTTTATTGTTGTTGTAACAAGTACAATGAAATTAAGTCCCTGCGGTGTCAGGAGAAAAAGGTTTTCATATAATTACAAAAGAATAGTATAAAAAAAGAGGTAGAACATAGTCGTTCAGTAATAATAAAAAGAACCTTATTGCACATAAACACTATTGCACAGGATGTCACAGGATGTCATCCATTGCACAGTATTCGTCAGGTTGAATTGGAGGTGATTACTTGTAATTCAAAGCCCTAACAACTACAGGGTAGAACTGGCTATTTAGTCTATTAGTCTTTGTTCTGATGCTCCTGTATCTTTTGCCTGATGGCAGCAGTTCATACAGATTATGCGCGGGGTGTGAGGAGGCTTTTATGATATTTCCTGCTTTCCTGAGACAACGAGAGTGGTGCAGTTCGTCCAAAGGGGGTAAAAAACAGCCAGCGATCCCTTGGGCAATCTTTACAATCACACACAGAGGCAGTATCATAGGATGCTCTCTATTAAGCAATGATAGAAGGACACCAGCAGCTTTTGAGGGATGTTGTTTTCCCTGAGGATTCTCAGGAAATAAAGTCTCTGCTGAGCATCTTTGCTAGCTCCACTGTGTTCACACCCCAGAACAGGTCCTCCTAGATGTGAACTCCCAGGAAGCGGAATTCTGACACCATCTCCACCCCATCCCCATTGACGTAAAGTGGTTTAATGTCTGTAAAATCCACAACAATCTCCTTCGTCTTGGTTGTGTTCAGGAGCAGGTTGTTGTCCCTGCACCACAGTGTCAGCCGCTCCACTTTGTCCCTGTAGGCAGACTCATCTCCCCCATATGTTATAAAAAGCTTGTGGCATGTGTTGCAGTTTGCTTCCTTTTCAAATGCTTACTATTAAAGATTGCATACAGGCTCACACACAAAAAATGAAAGCAGCACAAGAACCTTTAACATATAAAACAAGCAACACACAACATTGAACAGAGAAAGATGCATCCAAGTATAAAGTACTTCAACATAACAGCAGCATTAGTTGATGCAAGTTAGTAATGAAATTAAAACAGAAGCATCTGAGTGCAGTCTGTCGTGCGGTTTTAGATTTATTCTAAAGAGATTTGGACTGCGGTTAAAAGGTGTCATTGTCTCCTTTCAGTCTTTACACTGAGTTACTCAAGATCATACTGCAGCTGCCATAATGCATATCCGTAGCTGCTTCTTATCAGATTGTGAGAGTTCCCCATCTGCCATCCAAATTAGCTGCTACCTTTGGCTCAGTTAAAAAAAATGCCACTTTATTTCTGTTTGATTTATTTAACAAAATATGTTTCTGGAGTCTTAATTATTCTGTTAAATGGACAATTTCCTTTTAATGCTACTTTAGGGAGCATAATATGATGTTAAGCGCATGCATTAATACGAGTATGTAATGCACAGAGTTCTGAATACCTTACAAATTGGTACTAATAATAGTGTTGTTTTTATGCTCAGTGTGGCTAACTTTAGCATTTCCCCACATTTTATTTTCTTAAGAAAATGAGGCTCAGTCTTTCTCTGCCAATGATTCTCACAGTAGGTCTATAAGCACACAGTCTGACACAGGAAGTGTGAGACAGTGTGTTGTGCGTCTTATCTGCTAACGATACTAATATTTACCTGCTCATGTGGTAGATGTTTAAACTGGGAGCCTGAAAACTATTCACATGGACGCTTTACTGCTGCTGAATGTATTCACCGTCACAAATATGCACTCACTATTTTCCCTCGCTATAGGTAGCATTTATAATACAATAATGTCATCTTATCTCTGTGGGCAGGCAACATTAACAACAACTCTAAAATGGAATTATGTAAATATTACCTTTGTTAACGTGCTGGTACCGTTAAGTTTCCATTTTATTTATTGCGAGCATTTCGTGCGCACCACGCTAGTCGTGATCATGTTAGGTGTGACCACAGGAGTCATCGCAGTTCTTATCTGCTTTCATTTTCCTGCCGAACATTTGAAAAAAAACTGACGTGGAGATCAAAGATGAATGTTATGTGCACATGTTTTAATTCAATTATCCCATGCCTCTCTTTGCTTCTTAACAAATGTTGTTGCTTTGTTAGTTTTTTGCAGTAGTTTTCAGGAACATTGCAGTTGAGCCAGGGAAGAGACCGATTAACCCTGCACAAAATGAACTACTTCTCTGTTTGAGAAAGCACTTGAAAGTTAGTTTTGTCACATAAAAGCTGTATTGCAGCTCCCCTGAACTCTGTGGTGTGCTTGCTGTTGCCATGTTGTAATTGATCAGATTTGTGTGGCGCCTGGGAACAACCTTTAAGAGAAAAAGAAACTCATAAGTCAGCCATGTTTTGCAACAATGAGCAAGCAAAACGGCATTGCATCTGCTAAATATGATGTGGTTACATATTTAATTTGTTGTTCCTACATGTTAGTGACTTCATGACCACAAGATGAGTATATATACAGAGCCAGTACAACAGACCAGTCTTTCTCCCAGGACCATTAGGCCCAGTATGCACTGCACTTCGCTTTTATTCGAAAAGCTTCTTTCTAACCTTAGTAAGGTAAAAACCATACTACAGCCATATTGTTCTTGTGGGGAAATTTGACACAGCACTCAGTGTGATACCTCAACTAGTTTGTAATTTTTACACTTCTCAGAAAAAACACTAAAAATAGTTTGTGAGTTCACACTAGCCTACATGTGATCAGGCTGAGTTGAACAAACAAGGCCGGGACCTTTTTAATTTCTAAAGAATTGTTAACACAGTCGATATAATGAGCAAAAAGACAAGAAAGAGACTGAAAGCATTAATTAGTAAACCTGCCCTAGTTGCTTGGGATTGCAATATTTACTTTTGCAGATGCTCCTCCACTGATTATGAGCTCTGTAAATATCTGTAAATACCTGAGTATTGCATGTATACTTAGTGCAGTACTTGCAAATGTATCACACTTTACACAGCTGACCTGCAGGACAGCTAAATACAGGGAAGTCTTAGAGTTAACACTAAAGAGGAAGTGCTAGACAGCAGGAGACTGAACATAAAACACAGTTGCTGTCAGAGGAAGTGATGTTGGTCAATGTTAAAATGTTTAAAGACTGTTGCTTAGCTATAGCAGGGTGGTAAGGAACCACTCATGCACATAATGGGGTCTTTTCTCTCTGACCCCATCTCAGCACTCTCTGTTTCCTCCTCGTCTTTTGCCCTTTGGTCTGTTGTTCCATTTGTCTTCCAGCTGCCTCCTCTCATTTGTCATCTATCCCCATCTTCTCTACATCGGTTTCATGATTCTTCATCTTCCTTAAATCTATTTCTATCCTTTTCACTTTCACTCACACTTTTAAAAACCTCACTGTGTGCTCATCCAGCCATCCTTCCCTCGATCCCACCACTCATTTTCAATGTAGCTGACTGACAGGCAGGTTTATACACCCTCAAGGTGGACACATAACCTCCTTGTGGATGGGTGAGAGGTCTAAGAGGGCCGATGTCTCCAGGGTGTGTGAGAGTGAGTGCGTACCAGCAGTGTGACAGTGCTCAGTGACGTGAACTGAGGCTTGAGCAGGTACCAGCAGTTCTGCCCCGGGTTTGCTAATCCAGCCATACTGTGTGTGTGCGTGTGTGTGTCCAGTACAGTACAGTAAGACATATTTTTTGTTGTGTTAGCTTTGGCGCATCAGATTTGAAACTATACTGTGACTAGGAAATGTCATGCAGCCATCATCACAGACACTGACAGCTTCATACTTGGTTTAAGACACAAATGACGTAAATACATTGGGCTAAAGTTGAGTCTAAGATTTTGAGTGTATGCATTGCTCAACAAATTATTTCAGTGTCCTCACATACATGTAGTATGGATATGGGGACACTATATTATAAATGTGCTGCCTGTATGGTAGCCCTGAGAGGTCAAACACACTGCAACTTAAAAAAAACACCAGCAAATAGAAATATTTTACTGTGTGCCTCTTTCTGTGAACCAGATGGGATGGCATGTGGTCCTACACAGTATTGTGATAGATTGAATTCTGGATAAATTGCCATCGCTAGCAGCAAAGCTCCCCCAACACCATCACTTGTGTTGCTTGATGGTATCTACACATGGAAAGATCACAGATTGAATCAAAAATCGCACATTTTTGACCAAAGCCCAAATTTTCAAGACAATGCAAGCAGTCATCCACAGTGGTGTTTTCTTTGCAGCAATTTAAACACATAGGTCTAAATTTACTAACAGTTAATATTGAAATTGAAATTCTTTGTTTGTTCAGTCCTCGTGTTGGAGATTCTAATGGTTCATCAAGTTCTTCACACTTTCCAGATGAACTGACCTAGAAATCTGGAATTAAAATAAAATTGACACAGCCACAACGTGCAACGTGCTATGTGCATGATTTGCTACATTGGTGACTGAATTACAATAAGGAGAGATCATTTTGAAGACCTGAACATGATATACTGAGATACAGGATTTGATTAATAAGCTATTTTATACTCTGATGAACCATTTTGCAGGAAGGAGCCCCTAAATTGATAGGAATTAAGACCCTGGTGGTGACAAAAATGGAGACTTGGATGGGGCTGAACAGGGTGAGGCAGAAACGGGGTGGAGGACTGTTGCACAAATGAGAGTCCGATTGCCAAGAACATGACCAGACTAGAGTAATGTAGAGTAATGTAATAAAAAGTGTTGAGTCTGATAGTGTGGGGAGGGGAAGTGATGTAAAGAATAGACTAGCAGCCTGAACACCCAGGAAAAAAGGAAGATTAGCGATTACAGATCTTCCTCATTGAGCTTTAGCATAAGCTTTACTTGGCCACTTTGGAAATTTGATACCTGGACCATTGTATTTAAAGAGAAGGTAAAATAATAATTGTGACACTTGGAAGAGTTTTACAGACAGTTTCCAAAAGCAAAGTCAAAGGCGAGACAGCAGTCAGATTTTGGTTATTTTTGAAACACATTACAGTTGGCTGGTTTTGCACATATTGTCAAATACGTTACCAAAATTTGCTTATGTATCTGGTAATCCGCTTGTTCTTAAAAGTTTTAAACATTCACTAGAATATTAAAAAAAAAATCCTGTTTCTGCTGGTAAATAATTTGGTCCTCACATGTAGAATATTTATTAGGTCAAGATTTAGATCCTCTTTTTTGTCTTAGACTACTTAGAAGCAAAGCTATATTGTAATGGTTGAGCTGTTGCATTTAACTCAGTATCACGGTGTCATGATTACCTCGAAGGTTTCCAATACCACTAATCCTTTGGTTTTGCATAATCACAGACCTACACAAGTCCTGCTTAAGTCATCTTTGAACGCTGAACAGTTTCCAGAAAATCCACTGCTGTAGAGAAGCTCATTGGATCGAAGCAGTCAGACTTCATCCCTTTACATTTCTCCTTTGACTCTGATTTTTTTAAGCTTTTTACAGCAGCTGTTCTTGGGGACCAATATCCCAGCCATTATTTTGCACTTTATGCACTACATTGAACTCATACTCAGGAAAAAGCTTTGGCTGAGGCCATCAATAGACTTGATATTGAACTAAAGAAGCAAAGATCCACGAAAAGCTCTTTTGCTACCCCCCCAGTAGCATCAATCCACAAACTGCCATGTTAACACCCACATCTCTTTTTGCCTTATTTATTTATTTTTTTTACTGTGCCCTCTCTTTTTATCCTCTTAGCACTGAAAACTTCAGCTGCCTTCCACGAACAGAGAAGGAGCTTGGAACGGGCTCGGGTGAGTATGCCATGCTCAAATCAGTCACTGATGTCAAAATTGATGCAATTTAAGCTTTGAGAGTTTTCGAAACATGTGACATCGTTACAGAAACGTTGGATAATCTTGTCTTTTCCTGCTTTAATGTAAGCACAAAAAAAATGAGAGTTGAGATAAGGCCATCGGCTCAGACAAATATGCTTACACTTGTGCAGAGCAATGCAAAACTATCCACCAAATCAATGCTTGCCCCAAGGTCGACATCATCGGCAGTTGTGAGTGAGTACGTAGGAGGACTGATGAGTAGGTTAAAGTAATTCTTCATTAGTGACTAGCTAAAATGATTAGATAAACATAGGCCCCTTTAGTTAGCTTAGAAAAGCACGGTCTTTGTTGTTAAGAGAAGGGACTGTGGGACTACACCTAAAGAAGGAGAGGAACCATAATGTTAACAGTGTACGATAAAGGGTTTGTGACTGCAAAACGGACAGATTTTCCACTCCTTCTTCTTCTTGTCTCTTGGTGTCTCTCCAGACGGAAGACTATCTCAAGAGAAAGATCAGGAGTCGACCAGAGAAATCTGAACTGATCAGGATGCACATCTTGGAGGGTAAACACTACACAGAGCCTCATACCTCTGGAACTTTGGTCAGTCTAACAAAGAAAGTTCCATTAGATCCACGTACACTTGTAAAGAATTGCCATGCCCGGTTTGTGTGTCTATGCAGAGCCATTTCTTCAGGTCAAGCAGCTACAGCTGAAGAAAGCATGCCTCGCTGTCGATTTGAACGATAAGATTGCCCAGAGGCCAGGGCCCATGGAGTTGATCCATAAAAACATCCTACCTGTTCACTCCAGTATTAAACAAGCCTTCATAGGTAAGTGAGAACTACTTTTAGGCAACAGTTTCAGTATGAATAAACAGGATTCAATTTGCCCTTTACATCATGTTTCTACAACTAATTTCACCAAATTATTTATTGGGTTGCTGCCATCTTCAGCTGGACCACTGTGAACTCCTCTCAGGATTACTTCTGCTCAGTGGAGGAAATTATTAGCTTAAATGTTATAAGTACAGAATTATTTATGGTTGATTACAATAAGCTGACCATAGAGCCAACAACACAAACAAAGCGTTGAGACCAAATAGAATGATCTTAAGCAGATAGATGCAGTTATCGCGAACAACTTGTGGTTGTTAATAAGCTGAGTCTTTCAAGAGCTTATCTGTAAGTCTCCATTTTACAGCCATTTATACACAAACCAATACCAATGTTTCTTCACACAGTCTCGATATGTAGGGCTGTTGCACAATAACACATTAGTCATGGCAACTTTAGAAGGCCTTACTTTGCAAATTTTGTTTTATTATTTCTGCCCCCTCAACAATAAACAAGTGTATCATTGCTATATAATTTCCTGCACACAGTCTGTGTGGAGGAAGGAAGTGTGATATAGATTTTCATCAAAACACACCCACACTGTGAGGCTCCTGACAGGACATCCCTCCTGGCCCCTTCCTCCACCTATCATGAACGTACTGATACTTCCTCCCGGATCCCAGATGCTTCAGTTGCCCTCACCACATACTCACACAGGCACCCATACCTGTCAACAAGAACCACCTAACATACAAATTCTCCACAAACAGTGGACTGACAGGCAAACACTTCAAATGATCAACTCTATGAGTTTGGAAAGGTTGGAGGGGGGTAATTGTAAATGATGCATGACCTCTGATTCCCATTTTAACAGACAAGGGACGAAGATACTGCTTCCTTCTCTGTTCTTGGTTTTAAACAATCACAGTGCCTGTTAATAGAAAATCACTTGCTAATTGAAGATGCTTTTTTATTCTAATATTGTTGCAATTACTTATTGTCAGCAGATCAGATATGCCACCCTTCCATCTCTGGACAGCTGACAATGGCTGACAATGAGGCAACTAAACAACACAGTTAGCTGGTTATAAGCTAATGTTATGTCAGCTAATGTCAGACTCAAGTGTCTTAACAGTCACATTTCCCCTCTGACAAACAGTTTGATAACTTTCTCACGTCATATGAGAGTTTCCGAGTCCAACAATGTTAGATCCGCTTCAAAAAAAGTTTCACTAATGCTGGCTAACAGCAGCTAACAGTGGCAAAAACAGCAGTGCTTACCGACAGAAAAGGATACCCTCAGCAACAGAAGGGACTTTAACTTACTCACTGACTCGTGTCGGACTCCTTTCACAAAGTTTTACAGTCTCCTCCAGAGTAAATAGACATGAACACTTTTCATCTGCTGACATATAGCAGTGACATTTTACCTACCAAGGTCATTTTCTATATGTTCGGTTGCCCATTGTAGTCGAGAGATTTGCACAGCAGGTGGATGACGATTCTGTGTTTGAGTTGGCCAAATCAAGTACATCTGCTCTTACTGGCATCATACTGCTCCAAGAATAAAAGAAACTGCCTGAAATAAGAATGAGGATCATAAAAGTGGGATTTGTATATAGAACACATTTTTTTTTCTTTGTACTGTGGGAGCAAGGAATCTGTGGGTCCAGCTGCTTGATTGATGTGTAGAGGAAGAAGGTTGAGATTTAATAACAGACTGTGTCAGTGGAATATCCATCTCTGTCACTGCTACACAATAAACGCAATTACATTACCGCCACTTTTGGTAGGAGCACTAGGAACTAGCTAGATGAAGCTGACATATGAGCATACAAAGCATGATGCACTCCCACACCCACACACAGCACAGCTGTAAGCGAGTCATTAAATTATTAAATCAGCCCTGTGTTGTCTTTTCACCATTACCTGCTGATGGTAAATTAATGGACAGCAGTGTGTTCTAAATAGCAGTGGGCTGCTGCCCATAGCACCTCCTGTAATTTAATAACTCACTTCTATTATTAAAAAAAGGCTCTACAGCAGTCCTGGGGATCCTAGCAGGTACTTTTATTCCTTAAATCCCTGTGAAGACTCATAAGTCTGCATAATAATGAAATGATTATATGATATGGCGGACGGGAATGCTAGCAGGCTTGGATTAAATGCTATGCTGTAAGATGTCTTAACCTTCCTGTGGCTGGGTAATAAGGAAACTTTGGGCATGTGGTTGACAATTTTCTTTAGATTTTTTTTCCATTGCTGTATCTGATTTACTATTATATCACACTCAGCTGCATTTATCTGTTGCATTCGAAACATATTTTAAAGATATTTTAAAGAGAATATTATTAGTATAGCAGGCATAAACAGGGGAAGCCGTCACATAAACAGTTCAAATATTCATCGCATAAATTACGCAAACGATCCTTCAGAATTCTCAGCACAACGTCATCCTTAGAGAGACGCCATCTGTCACATAAAAACTGTTATGAACGCCTCGTTTGGCTGTGCGGGAAATGAACATAGATGAATGAAAAGCAATCGCTTGACAAAAACCTGACTCATCAGAGGTGCACTGGCTCTGGTGGACATGATATGAGTGTTTGGGTAGTTTAGATAGCTCTCTCGCTCTCTCTGTGGACTGTCAGTTGTTGACGAGACACTGGGGATGAATGTCTCGTGTGTATTTTTGTAGCATATTCAACATTAACAAATGCAAGCCTTTGATGAGCCACCGATAGTTGTGGAAGAGGCACTGGTGATAATTTGGCTGACTTTGGAGGTGCCCACGAGGTGTTAGAGTCACAGGCAGAAGTCCAGTGGCTCAGCTCCTGTTAATGCAACTGATAGTATTACAGTACGTGTTTAGTCATTATAGTAAACACAGGCACATAGACTTGGGCAAGGCCGTAGAATCACTGGGTAGTACATTTGTTTTATGGTTTAATTTAACTAGATAATGATTATTTCCCTTCTCCTCTCAGAGACGCAGTTTCAAAGAGCCTCAGGAGAGAACTCTTCATTTGATGAGGATAGTAATGACAGTTTGTCTCCAGAGCAGTCCACACCTGTCAGTGAGGAGGGTTGTTCTCTGGGCCTGGGACCTCTGCCCTCTCCAAAGGAAACACTGACAGGCCATGGCATCCCGTCTCCTACACAGGTAGGATCACTGCAGAGAGTGGGACAAAGATGCTGTGCAGAATGTATGCAAGACTGTAAATCCACAGCTTAAAGGCAATGAATAAGTCTGTGAATTGGTCAGTGTATTTGTCTGTGTATATGTGGCCTGCATCGGGTGGTGTAGCGCAGTGTGGGAGAGTTTATAGTGGGTGCAGTTGTCACAGAGGGGATGACTGTGCTTTGGTGAGGGGAAAATAACATTTTGAGCACCCACTCACTCACACACTAGCAAGTTTAGTGTTTCCCTACATCAGCCATCTGATGCATAGGTTTTATCCGTGACATGGAAAAGTATTGTTTTGTATCATTTAATTACTGAATAAAAAGCAGTGAAAACTACCTGGAGATTCATTCACTGAATAAATTAACATCAAGTTCTTCCTTCACTGAACCGCATCAACAACAGTCCTTCCAAACCAAGCTAAGAGGCTATAGTCGTGTTACATACTGCAGATTTTTGGTATTGATCCCATACCAAGTAAATACATGGCCAATATTGCTAATGCCAATACCAATACAGATACTTCCAACTTACAAAGGCAGCTTATGTAGGGGAGAGCGGTGCGTCGTGACTCACTGGATTTTTGGAGACCTGGATTGTAAATGTTCCTGCCTCTAAAGCACTTTGGATCTTCTGTTGTTTAAATGTGCTATAAATAATATACTTGGGACAGTCAACATATAGTCGTAGTGCATATTTGAAGTATATTTTTTCAGCTTCCAAAAAATAATGATTTAGCTAAAGCTTAGAGGATAGAAACAAAATATCCATCCAATACCAGCGTTGGTATCCAGAGTATTTATATTTGGATCGATCCACCCGCCTCTAAATAACAGCAGTGGATGCAGTGACTCCAGACATCTATGGGATGAGTTTGATTGTTGTATGGACATTTGCCATGCGTCTGGAGGGGGACAAATTGAGCATTTGTGAACATTGTGTGTTTTGTATGTAAAACTTTTCAGCCATGTAATTTTAAATTTACCACAATCTTCAATGTTCATTACTCTTTTAAAAAATGACCTTTTCACATCGGATGATTCTTTTTGACGCCTTGCAGTTTAGCCATGAATGATCAGCCAGTGTTTCCATCCTACCAATCAGGTCCCACCTACAGCTCCTTCTCTCCTACCAACCTCTGGGTCACCCATTTCACTCAAGCTGAGCAATGAGACAGGGGCATCATCTCTCCTGAGGACTGGTGCCAACAAGGTAACATCTGTCAGTTCAGATGATTATTTTAGCTGTTAGTGCTAATTGCTAAAATAATTATTGAGGGCTATTCACAATGCAGATAATGAAGCGAACACGGTCTTCCTAGATCAGCTGTGGTGGTAACAGGAAATCTTGCATGTGTTGTGGGCGTCTCATTTTGCTTCCCTCATATTGTGGTGTAAGTTTTATTATATTCTCATCCTTTTTTTAGCCACAACCCAAACCAAACTGTGACCGCTCTGGCATGAGACACAAGAAAACCAAGGACAAACCAAAGGTAGAAACTTCTCCTTCTCTGATGAAATTATTCTAATGCTGGCATCCCAAATAGCTAGTGTAGCTACAACTAAGAGGAGGCAAATATCTATCTAAAATGCTGTACTGTAGTGCTGACATAATGACTTGCTGTTAATGGGGGTACTTTCCAGATAAAAAAGTTAAAGTACCATCAGTACATCCCTCCTGATCAGAAGGGAGATAAAGAGCCTCCTCCTCTTCTGGATTCATCCTATGCCAAGATCCTCCAGCAGCAGCAGCTCTTCTTGCAGCTCCAGATCCTCAGTCAGCAGCAGCAGCGCTACCACACCATCCTCCCTGCGCCAACTAAGTAAGTCTAGATGCATGCTCTTCTGTGGAGTCTGAAGGGTTGCACTTTCAAAGGCTGGGAGGAACATGGGACATAAACTTCTGTTTTCAGAACTCAAGAGCACCTGTTAGGATTTACTTTTGTGTCACTGTCTTTTTGCCAAGCAGATCCCAGACAGCTCAACAGCCATCTTCCTCCTCTAAGTCTATGCCCACCTCCTCCTCCCCACCTCGACCTGCTGCTGCACCTTTAGACTTCTCTAAACATTGCGTCCACACCTGTCTAAGTTCTGTCCCGCTAGGTGAACCCAAACCAGTGTCTCTGCCTCCAAACCTTGATGAAATGAAGGTAAATTGCACAGCGACATGCATGTCCCAGAGAAACCTTTCCTACCTTATGTGTCATTATTATAATATGAGTAATATGCATGACTGCATACTAAGCATTCAATAAAGAATTAAAAGTCTAAATAAATATCTGTCTGTGCTATGACCGGTCAGAACCAAGCTAAAAGAACCAAAACACCAAACAGAGACCGAGACAGGTTTATAGCAGGAACAGACGATTTATCAATAAAGGCTGGAGTTAGGCGATGTATTAAAAGTGTGCACTGGTAGGGCTAAGTGGGTGGCTGTGGCCAGGGTGGAGTCACACCAGCAATAGGTTCAGGGAATCGAGAGATTTCTCTTGAAAAATAGAGTGGCATAGGGGCTGGAGTGAGGCTGGAGCTGGAGGAGAGCCAGGGTTAAACAGGCAGATTTGCAGATTAATTCAAAAAGCTGGAATGAAACTAACTGGCTGTAGTAGCTGAATCTACAATCTGGTGTTGTAGTGGAGTTGAAAGCCAGTACATAAGCTTGCAGCAGTTGAAGGTGATTGGTCCATTCGAATGGCACACCTGAAACCCCTCATGAACTAAGACTAAGTTTAAGAGAAGAGGGAGGCTGGAGCAGCTGGCCTGACATCCATACCCTTTAGATTGAGTAAATGGGAGATGTGATGTGATGCATGTAAAAAAAACTCAAGTTTTCTTTCATTGAAAGGAGCCAGCCAGCTCAGCAAAGTTAAACAAAGAGACAGTGATGGATTACTTTGTCTCCTTGTTTTCGTTTTGATTTCCCTTTCAAATTTATCCTAATCTCTTTGCTTTCCCTGTTTGTCTTTCTTCAAGCTCAGTTCTTTTTTTTATGTTGTCTTTATATCAGGTTGCGGAACTGAAGTCCGAATTAAAGCTGCGTAACTTGCCTGTCTCCGGCACCAAAAACGACCTCATTGAGAGGCTGAGGACTTACCAGGAATTAAGCCGAGGCAGTGACACTACCTCCTCTCCAACAGCAGGGTGTACCACAGGGCCAGGGGCTGAAGGAGCAGGAAAATCATCCAAGAGCGCTGCAATCATCATCACCAGTAACAATACACACAAAGAGGTTAACATAGAAAGAGAATATAAACTTTCTGTTAACTGTCTAATACCACCCTTTCTGGACATTTTTGTGTAGCTGAAGCGGGCAGCAGTGGGACCCTAAATGCAGCAACACCTCAACAGTTCATGACCTGCAATGGGAGCCTTGCCTCTTCAGCCGTCTCCCTCATTCCCTTACCGACTGCCATGAGTCCAGAAGACACCACCTTTAACAGTGACCTCTTAGGGGAGCTGGTAAAACCTTTTTGTTGCTACAATAAACCTTAGAGGACTTCAGAAATGTACTGAAGAAAGGCATGCATCAAACATATTTAAGTGTCATAGTGATATAAATTCACTTCCTCTCAGAACTTCCTTGTTTGACAAGCTCAAGATAAGCTCAAACCAAAAACTAATACACCACAAAGTGTTGATAATGAGACACTTACATTACTAATGAAGTTGACAATGTAGAGTGGAAGATGATAGATTTATTATAATATAAAAAACAAAAATTATAAACATAGCAATAATAAACATTATGGTTATGGTATGACATAGAAAAGTGAAACATTCCTCAGAGATTTTGGTCCACATTGACATGACAGTGTCACAGATTTAAGTCCCAGATTTTTTGGATGCACATCCATGATGTGAATCTCATGTTCCACTATAAAAAATGAGTGAACATGAAGTACATTTGTATGACAAATTAAAGGAAAAACCAATTACGTGTCTTTATGAGGTGTTAAACAATTACATGTCACCAAAATGACTTCCGGTCTTCCAAAAGGTATTTCTTCCTTTGCACTGTCTAACACCATGAAAAAGTTTCCCACAGGTGTTCAGTGGGTTCAATTCTGTATGAATGCTGCAGCACATGATTCCTCTTATTTTCATAGTCATCAACTGTTCAGCAGCCCCTCTGATACTATCAGCCTGGAAGAGTCCCCATGCATTAGACAGAAATGTTTAATGACAGGATAAGGGTGATCACTCAGATCCCACGTTGTAACAGAGCCACTGGACCATAGGGGTCAGGTATTCAGGTTTTTCCTTTAATTTGTCAACTCCTAGTATATTGTGAGGTGAACCATTATATAATTAAAACTGCAGACACACAGTTTGTTTTACACTTATAGATTACCTATTTCTTCTTTCAATAGATGAGTTCACCTCTAAACCAGCTGAACCTCCAGCCATCTTCAGTTGCTCAGCTCTCCACAAACGTTAAAGAAGAGCCTCGATGCTCGACTCCTGCTTCTTGTCAATACTCTTTAAAGTCTGCCTCTCTGCAAAGGCGCTCCTCAGTATCTTCAGATGTCCCGGCCACTACAACCACAGCTCCTGTACTGAGTGTTGATAAAGACAGATTGCTGCAGGAGAAAGATAAGCAGATAGAGGCACTGACCAGGATGCTGTGGCAGAAACAGAGGCTGGTGGAGGTGCTAAAAATGCAGCTGGAAAATGGAGACAGAGGAAAGGCTCCAGAGCCAATCAGTCCTCTAGGGGTAAAAGAAGAACCTCTCGATGAGCCCGATGTTGCCCTCTCAATGGACTTTGATCGATTTCCCTCTCAAACATCACCTCTTTCACAAGAGATGGATATTACCAAGGTAACTGTGAAACAGGAAGTAATCGAGGAAGAAGAAGTTAAACCTGAGAAAACTTTCCAGTCCCCAGTCACTCATGGATTACCGCAGTCCTCAACCCACACACAGGAGGAGCAGCTGGCTCAAAAACACACCATACAGAAAGTTCTGCTACGGCAGCAGAACAACATCCAGAACCAGAATCAGATGCTGGAGAATCAGCTCGACCTGCAGAAACTTTGTCAGCAGAGAAAGAAAAAATCTCAAAACCAGCAAAAGCAGCTGCTGCTGCAGTCACAACAGCAGCATCAGCAATCAAAGCATGTGCAACAGATGCAGCTGAAGCAACAGCTTCTGCTGAAGCAACAAAAGTCGCACATGTTGCCACAGCAAATGAAGCAGCGACAGACTAAACAACTGCAGCAAATCCAGATTCAGACCAAAATACAGCTGAAGCAGCAACAGGTGCTCAAACAGCAGAAACAGCAGGTGAAGCAGCAGCAGCAGCCATCTAAGGTTAGGACTGGGTTTTATCTACAATATGTAGGGTTGGAGTTTTTTTTAAACTGTATTGCTTGCAAAGTTCTGCTGCTAAGAATGATCTTGAACAATCAGCTGTGGTAAGAATTTAGAATAAAAAGAATAATTATAACAATCATATCTAGCAAGCACTGAGTAAGATGAATTAAAACAGAAGTTAATTTATTGCCATGCGGGTATGAAACATGCAGTTAAGTGTAGACTAGACTGTGTAGGTTCCTCACAAAAAAGTTCTCTTGTCTGTTGAACAGGTGCCTCAAGCATACCTGAAACAGCAGTCAGGCTCAAGTGCCTCTTTCTCACTGGATCACCTTAAGATTGACTCCACTCCAACCCTGGTCACTGACACCAATGGTAACCATTTTCTGATCGCGCTGACCAATCACCTTACTGGAAACCAAATAAAGGACCCTGCTGAGGGAAAAACAACCAATCACATTACACTGCAGGTACGTAAACTCAGTGTGCATGCAATCTTGTTGTTTTTTGAGTTACAGAATCACATTCATAGTTAAATGTAAAGAATATCAAACAGTACTGCAATCCTCAACATAGTGTTTAAGAAGTTTAATTTTACTAAGTTTTACAATTATAGCATTAGTGTTAAAATGTGGAAAGACAAAAGCTATGTCAGTCATATTTACATAGATTAGATTATTATATAAATATATAGTTTGATATAGTCTACACAGCATTAATGTTGGCCACACAGGCACTGATGCGCTTCCCACAAAAAAGTATCAAGCTCAACTCAGCAACTTCCCCACAGGGCAAAGCTATATTCAGATCCTACAGGTGGATGCTGCACTTAAGGCTGGCCTTTTGAAATGCTGTAGAAGCATCAGGAAGGCGAGTAGCTTTTAGGTTAGCAGTGTACAAAGGCCGGCTGAAAACGGATAAGCAGATCATTGGTAATTGAGCTGGACTGCATGAAATCTGCTTCAGTGATTTGCTGTCCATTTGCTTTTTACATTGATACCCACCTCATTTGTTCCTATAGCGATTCCAGTCTACTCCAGCCAAACTTCCAAGCCACAACCCCGTTCAGCTGACCAGAGCTGACAGTAAAGCCCAGCAAAGCATGCAAGGGAAGTTCTTGAAGAAGCACACTAAGGTGAGAATTAAAACAAGACATTTGTGATATGATTTTGTTCCCCAAACTTAGGTAGTGTATACAATGGGAGAAATGATTCTTTGATTCCTTGCTGAATTCATAAGTTTGCTCTTGTACAAAGAAATGGAAAGCGTCTAATTTTTATGGTAGTTTAATTTTAACAGAGAGACAGAATATCAACCAAAATTCTAGAAAAAAACACATTACATGAAAATACTGATCATCACCAGTAACTGAATTGCACATCATTGAGTAAAATAAGTATTTGATCCCCTACAAATAAGCCAGAATTCTGGCTCCCACAGATGTGCTATGTGCCCATGTGGCACAAAGATCAATCAATCAATCAATCAATCAATCAATCAAAGATACTCCTGATATCAACTCATTATGTGCATACAACACACTTGTCCACGGCATCACTTTCTTCCATTCTAACCTTTTATAATTTTATTTATATAGCGCCAAATCACAACAACAGTTGCCTCAAAGCACTTTATATTGCAAGGTAAAGACCCTAAAATAATACAGAAAAAAACAGAGGAAACCCCAACTGTTATATAAGCCCCTATGAACAACACTGGGAAGGAAAAACTCCCTTTTAACAGGACAAAACCTCCAGCAGAACCAGGTTCAGGGAGGGGCAGGCATCTGCCACGATTGGTTGGGTTGAAGGGATGAAGACAGGACAAAGACACACTCTGGAAGAGAGCCAGAAATTAATAATAACTAATAATTACATGCAGAGAGGTGTATAAACACATAGTGAGTCAAAAAGGTGACAGAAGAAGAAAGACTCAGGTCATGATGGGAATCCCCCAGCAACCTAAACCTACCGGAGCATAACTAAGGGAGAATTCAGGGTCACCTGATCCAGCCCTAACTATATGTTTTATCAAAACGGAAAGTGTTAAGCCTAATCTTTAAAAGTAGAGAGGGTGTCTGTGCCAAGAGTTGTCAAACGATGTCAATCTGCACAAGGCTGGAATCGATTACAAGACTTGGTGAGAAGGTGAGATCTGTTGAGGCGCCATGGAAGAAATCTAAAACGACCATCAATCCCCCTTGGTCTGCCACTCCATGTTAGATCTTTCCTCATGGGGTGAGGATAATCATGAGAAAGGTGGTGGATCAGCCCAAATGTACACAGGAGGAGCTTGTTAATGGTCTGAAGGCAGTTGAGACCACAGTCACCAAGAACACCATTGGTAACGGACTACACTGTAATGGACTGAAATCTTGCAGCACCCACAAGGATCCCCTGCTCAAGAAGCCACATGTACAGCCCCATCTTAAATTTGCCAGTGAACATATAAATGATTCGGAGAAGGCTTGGGAGGAAGTGCTGTGGTCAGAAAAAAACCCAAATCAAGCTATTTGGCACCAATTCAACTGAGAGAAATGCTGAGTATGAACACCAATGCTACAGTCAAGCACAGAGGTGGAAACATTTTGCATTGGAGTTGTTTTTCTGCTAACGGTACATGACAACTTCAATGAGGGGGTAAATGGACAGGGCCATCTACAGTAAAATCTTGGATGACAACCTCCTTCCCTCAACCAGAACACTGAAGGTGGATCGTGAATGGGTCTTCCAGCAGGACAGTGACACAAAACATACCGCCAAGGCAACAAAGGAGTGACTACAGAAGCACATTAAGGTCATAGAGTACCCTAGGTAGTCTTTAGACTTCAGTCTTATAGAAAATCTGTGGAGGGAGCTGAAGCTCTGAGTTGGCAAGAGCCATTAAATAAAACAAAAGGATTTAAAGATTTCTTTAAAGATGGGTGGGTCAACTCAGATGTGTCCAAACCTGGTGATCATTTACAAGAAATGTCTTACTGCTGTGCTAACCAACAACAGTTTCTCCACCAAGTACTAAGTCGTGTTTTGCTTTGGGATCATGTACTTATTTCACTCATTAACATAAAAATCAATGTATATTTCTGGATTTTTGGTTTATATTCTGTCTCTCTCCATTAACACAAAACTACTATAAAAATTAGAGACTCTTCAGCAGGGGGTCAAATTATTTTGACCCCACTGTAACTATATTGAAAAACTTAAAGTGTTACATTTCTCAGCTCTTACAGTAGATCAGTATGATCAATATGCCACTATGAGTGGGTTTTAGCTCAGAGCATTTTTCTCCCATAGCAAAATTTAGTAATAAAAAATTGCTGACTGTGAGGTATATAGATTATCTGTCATATCAAGGATCTCAAAAGGCACATCATTTTCAAGGTTTTAAGCAAAATAAAATTTTTAACTATCATTTATCTCTATTAGACTACAGTGAGAGGAAAAAAAACAAAATCTCAGGGATCTTTTTATTTGATATTCATGAAGTTTCCCTATAAAAGATCTGAAGTAATTTTCTTAAATATTTGTACCATTTCTTTTTATATTTGATGACACCAAGTTATACAATTTATTCTCAACTAAAACCACACACCCCCTGAGCAGTCTTCAGTGCTGAAACAAAAGTCTGTTAATGCGCCACAAAGAGATAGAGAAGCATGAGAGTGTGAGAGAACAGCTCTAGTGAGTGCAATCGCATCGAAAATTAATGATGTATGCTGTTTGAAACAATGACAGCGGTCCTTGATAAGTCTCTGACACTAGCCTGATGCTGATTATTATTGCTTTGCTAATTACTCCTACGACATCCTCCATTACGATGATTTACGGTGTTAATGGAGGAAGAACAAAGACTCTATCGCATTCTGGCTAATTGAGATGCACAGTATGTCCTGCTGAGTGCAGGTGTGCTGGAGCGCGTGGTCACTGGGCCAAAGCCTGCCTCAAACACGTCAGGATTTAGTGGAACACTGTATCCTGATTAGCAATTTTTCCACGTCTCGTTATGCCTTCTGTGACACTTGATTTAGAACTTGTCTACATCTTATGAATAAATTTACTGGTAACTACATCAGTACTGCTGACTTTTATTACTTTTACGGTGCTTACAGTCCTTTCCAATTTTGTTCTTTAATTGAAAACACAGAATGGAGTACTTCAAGTGTCTGTAGAGAAACAACACCAGGGCACATCTCAGTGTTTGTCAGCGCCACCCAGTCTACAGCCATTCTTCAGGGACCAAGAGCCTGCTCCCTCAGGAAAAACCAGCCCCTCATCTCCTTCTCAGAGTGTAAGTAATCCAACATTGATGTGAATAATTTTTCATGGTGGGGCTGGAACAGGACTTGAAACTTTTTAGTTCTTCATTCATTTTCGCTCACTTCCTCTTATCTCTACCAGGAGGTGTGCCCAAATCTGGATGATTTGTTTAGTCCTGTGTCTCCGGCTTTTGTTCAGACAGGGGGCTCATCTCCCGATGACAAAGTATGATGATTAAATAAGATATTTCAGTTGCAAAATGTATCTTTTTTTTAAACGATGTTTTTCATCATGGACTTTCAGATGAGGCATTTGTAGTTTAAAATATAACATGTTGTTTCTCATCAGGACACAAATCATGAAGATGATTTCATTAACATCATCTTGCAGAGAGGAGGTAAGATCTCATGATAGATAGATAGATAGATAGATAGATAGATAGATCATGTTCGAGTTTTTTGCCTTTTTGCCCTCAACAACATGTTCATCGCCATTTTCAACTCAATCTGGAGTAGCAGGGCCACTGAAAATGCTCTAGAGGTCCAAAGTTGGCTTTTTGTCTTGACATTTTGATCACATCTCATTTAAATTCTCATCAATTTCATTATGGAATCATGCATTGGTAGTTATCAGCAAATAGCTTATATCAGCCTATCAGCCAGTAATATTGGCCTGCTGATTGGTCAGTCTCTAAGCTATATTTAGCTACTCTGTCTGGTTCTGACTTAATCAGTTTTTTTGATTTGTTGTCACTAATACCTGCTGGGTTCTGTGTGGGGGGTCATGCTGTTGGTCTCACTGCCTTCAGCCTTCCATGTATGCACATGAAAGCCTAAAGAGACATCCTCCAAAATGGAGCGAGCCACTAAATATAAATTACTGCAGATGGAAATAGTGAGGGATGTAAATAATCTTCTTTTGACTATAATAGTCCTTCATTGGTTTAGAGTTCTTTGTATTTTTTTGGTTTTAATGTGATCTTTGTGCTTCCTTTCAGAAACCTCCTGTAAGCCTCCACCAGACCTCTCTCTGAACCATCTTAATCGAGACTCCTCTGCTTCTTCCCTTCCTCCCTCGCCACTCCAGGTGTTGCTCCCCCCATCTCCCCCCATTCCCCCCAGCTGTGGCACTTCACACCCTGACCCCTCTTTGCAGCCTGAGCTTCAAACTGTGTCCGACACCAAAGAAAAGAAACAACACCTTAGTCATGCTGGAAGTGGGCGCCTTGAGGACTTCCTTGAAAGCACCACTGGAAGGCCTCTTCTCGGGGTGGAGCCTGGAGGTCTACTTACTTTGATTGATGACCTTCACAACCAAATGTTGTGCACTTCCAGCATTCTGAACCACCCCCCTTCTCCCATGGATACCTTAGACACGGCGTCATGGGAGCAAGGGCTAGACAGTATGGACTGGTTGAATCTTACCACAGAAAGAGATAGAGAAGAGGAAAGTCCATCACTGGCTCTCCCATCTCCCCCTAGTGTCTTTTCCACAGACTTCCTGGATAGTTCTGACCTGCACATACATTCGGAATTCTCCCTATAGCCTAGAGCAATTGGAAAACTGATATCCTATGTAGATGGGTACAGTTACTTATTATGCAGTCACTTACACATAAAAACATGGAAGTGATTGCTGAGGTTTCAGTATTTGATTGACTTAGTCTCTATGTTCTCATACACTTGCATATTGCATCTTCAAGAGCTTTGACCTTTGTTTATTTGTTTGTATGCTGCTATACTGATTTTGATGCTCTTATTAGGCAGGTCCTATATCTGTTACTGCATCTTTAGCAAAGGTCTTGTTGACAGTTTTGTTCTTTTAACTCCAACATAACCCCCAAAAATATAAATTACTCTTATCTTGTCTTACCATAGACACAGTGTTCAAGTAAAGAGGTATGACAACTTACTTGATATTTGTCTAATGACGATGCAATCTTCTTGTTTGTAATTTAAGTAGTAATCAATAACCAAAGTTAAAGGAGAAACTTTTAAAACTGATACCAATATTGGGTGAATTTAAAAATGAGATATTTTGATATATCGGCTGATATTTTTTCTTCTTTCAGGCACACAAAACATAAAGAGATTTCCTTAATAGTTGCTATGTGTAGTTAATTATTTACTTGTTTGTACATTGCCCTACTCTGCTTGGACTAGTTGGAAACCAACGGAAACCAACACAACATTGATGTTGCAAACACATTTACTGCCAAAAGGGAAGTTGCAAGCGCCCTTTGTTGGGCAAATTATGCAACATCAACACTCATAACATGGCTGAAGGGTGTTTCTCCCTTCTCTTCTTTACTTTTAAAATTTTCAGTCATCAGCCAATAAATGCAGTTACCGATAGATTATCAAACAGCTAACACTGGCTGATAATAGTGGGGTTTACAATGACTGTAGCTCTATGTTATGGAAATAATTTTGGATATTGTGCAGGCTACAGCCCTGAAAGTTTTACCACTGTATTTATTGCTAGTCAAACTTACACACATCATGTGTGTGCTAATGCTCTGGAACTTTTCTCAGGATTTTTCAAGGATTCATTCCCATGAAAAATCAAACTGTTGATATTTTACAAGCATCTTCATGCTGGTACAGGATACGTGTATCTCCAAAATTAAGTACAAAAATCATCCAAGCAAAACAACAAAACTTAGGTGTACAGTTAGCTTATGCAAAATGTTTGGAACAATCATAAATTATTCCCACAGTCCCACAGTAGAGTGAAAAAAAACCAAAACAATGACAGTGTTGGTGTTAAATGTTGGTTTTATAAACCCAGACTGCAAAGCACTGTTTGTGTTTGAATGTATAAAACTATACAAAAAAAAAAGAAAATAGAAAATTGATTGAGACAGGGGATTTATGGAAGGAAACTACTGAAAATTGTTGATTGTTTCATTCACAACCCAGCTTCTTATAAAGTAATATTATATACAGTATATAAAAGAAAAAAAACAAACTGTGTGCCAAAGATAAATCCTTGGTTTTGTCAGTTTTGAATGTATATGGAATGTAAAAATTGATATGTAAGCTGCTGGTTCTTGAAAATAATGAGGAAATAAATAAACAATATAATAACAATGATCCAATTTATTTGGCACTTTTTCCAAAGAAAATGTTAAACTGATCAGCGTTTTTGACAATATAAAGTGTGATGCCCAGTGTTTCATTGTTTTGTTTGGAGTTTTTTTAGAGTTCCAAAATTATATAAATGTAAATACATGAAACATTATTTTAAAAAACTCTGAGCATTTTATATTTCTGTTTAATGTGTGAATGTGTTGGTATGATATGCTCACAGTGCTTCATGTTTATATACTGAATGGCATTTGTGGTATAGTAGTGATCCCCAAAAGGATTGGAAATTGCCTGTTATTCAGCTGCCTTTATGTTTGCTCTTGTCCTAAATGGTCAATTAACATGTTGATGAAAGAGAATAAGATATGATATAAAAGGAGAAACTCTTGATGTCTGATTCACTTTTTTTTAATTCAATTATTCTTAAAGGATTTTTGCAATTATTTTGTTTTTTACTTGTTTAGTTGTCCTGTACTGTATCAGTACTCCTACTGATAGTGAGAGCTTTCAGTGCTTTAATTTCACATTTCAGACACTGAAAATTTACCATTTCAAAGCACATTTGCTTCTAATTTTCATCTTTTCTTCTTTTGTAATTCAGGTGTTTGTGCTGTTTAATCATAAATGAATTTGTCTTTAGAATAACAACAACAAAAACATTTGAAGGCAATGTAGACATCCATGATGATATCCATGAACACATATGTTGAATTTACACATATGTGTAAATTCATGCAACATACATGTCATTACATTTTCAGTGCAAACATATTGCACCGTGTTGTACATTAATATTTATATTGTACTAAATGCGTAATGTTCCAGCTCCTATGAAAGAGCTGCTACTGCATTTTGAATTGGTTTCACGCAATACTAATATTTTATAAGTGTTGTGGAAATTGTCATAGGACCATGTTTCCCCTGTGGGAAAAAATATTTCAGGGTCTCTGGTGTAGGTGGAAGAAATATTTATTGCATCTTAGTGCCAAAGAAAGGACAGTTCCCAAGGCTAGTCTTTTCTTTTTTAACTATTCATATGTTTCTCTTTGTTTACTAGTCTTTTCAGATGAAGAACTCGCTTCTCTTGTGCGTTCAGCTTGTCTAATCTTCAGGTTTCTACTATGGAAGGAGAGTAGAAAGTGGACAGTAGTCCTAAGGTCACACATACAGTACGGTGATGGTGATGCAACGCCCCTTTAGACCACACCATATGAGGTGTAGTGCTGGGGTTGTTACGCAAAAAAAATAATGTAATACACATTAATTACTCCCTGGAGATATGTTACACTACCTATTACACTACTTTTGCATTAGTCAGTAACATGTCCTGAAATAAATTGTCAAATAATTACCAGTTAACAATAAGGACTTTGGGTTACAGTCCCACACACTGACACAAATCCCTATCCTAATGGGGACACACAAACCATCTTTCTTTTAGTGTTTGAATGCAAAAGCTGAAAACCTGCCCAAAGACACTCCAAACTATCACCACTGCCCTCTTTTTGTGTATAGCACTGTGTGACTGTCTATGAAAAGCACTCATTAAATAAGCTTACTTATAATTATCTACGTACTTACTTAAACATGTCAGTCATAGTACTGATACTGGCCATTGTGGACCTAGCACGGGTCTATTTTTATATAACTTTAACAATGTGGAAATAATTTGTTATTTGTGGATCTTGAAATTCATAAAATAATCAAATAATCATATTTGTACCCACTATAAAATATATGCTATAATAATATTAATGTAAAAGTAGACAAGTTACATTTATAAACCTTGAACTGTTCTCTTGCACATACAGATTGATTTCTTGAGATAATCACTACTGCAGACTCACACTCACTCAGCAGCAGAAGCTTTGATTCTATAAGCCAGAATAAAACAGTTTTTCAGTGAGTTCTTTCTTTGATTAGTTCCGGTTTGCTTGTTTGTTCCTTGATATTCTGACGTTAGCAAAGCCGATGATACTGAAGATAATTGCAGGCTTATCTTCACACCCACAAGCTGGCTGTTTATTTTCAAAGATGCATAAAATCTCAGAAATAGAAATTCATAGAGACCTACAGGAGAGCGAGGAATGCAATCCAGTGTTCATGCAAAGCAGTTGCATTTCAGTACTTGAACAAGGGGTGAATTATATGTTGTAAAAAGGATACGGTCATTGATGAAACAGATCACATATGAAATGTAACACAGATGAATACACACAGACTCTCACCATGAGGGAGACGGAGGTTTATTTGAAAACGATAACATACTCTATAGTCTAATGCAGGGGAGAGGGCACCTCACAGTGGGGGTCCATTGCCTTTCACTCAAACCCATAACGTGGTGGCTGGTCTCCACCTTCATCATTCCTCATTTTTTCCTTTTCTCCTTCATTTCATCCTGGAAAAAAAAAAGCAAATGTTAAGGCTGGGTGTGCTCTTGAGGTAATTGCGAAAAATGCTGAAAGGTTAAAGCTTTGAAGCAATTATGCAAATTATCACCAGGTAGCTTAAACTATACATGCACTGGCAGTTTTTCACATTTACTCCTCTTTATAGTATATCATTTTTTAACTGTTTTAAAATTCGCTTAAGGAAAAGTGGAGATGTGGTTGAAGTTTTCATCTTGACTGACGTCAATGCAATCAAGCAGCTTGCGTTGTCACACCAGACCACTTCTTCACTTCTGGAAATGTCCTTAAAGCTTCCATCTCGGCAAACTCTCCCATTATCTCGCTTTCCCTAACATGCAGAGCTTCACCTTTGGCATATTAGCCACAGCAGGGGGTTTTGATATTAGACAGCCTGAAGTGATTCTGCAGATGCTTTGATGCGTCTCAGCATTGCAGTAGGGGGTCTGCTTGTGATGTGGAAGTATGTTAGCATTTCCAAACACAGACAGTAACACATGCATCCACAAATATACACAATACCTAAATTTACAAAACGTGGACTTCCAAGTACACAATGGTTGTTTTATAACACTCCTAGAGGAGCACAAACTTTGAAAAGATTCAGAGCAACGTACGATTACAACATTGTGGTGGTAACAAAGGTCTATACTTTGCTAGGAAAATGGGAAACAGGTGCAGTGATAGGATGGCATGTTGGATCAAAATCTGGATCTTGGACATTGGCTTCTTTTTCATTCATTTTTAGTTGTTTAATAGACATAATCGACCAATTAGTTAAGAACCTATTTAAAATTTTATTTTTAGGCACATTCTCTACAAGTTTTATTAGCTGAATGATCCCCTCCGAACTTAATCAAAAATTTCACATTTGCATTCTTCACTCCATTAGACCTATTGCCACTGATTTTCAGCCCAGTTCTTGTGTATTAGGCACACCTCAGCCTTTTGTCCCTATTTCTCTTCATTAACAATGGCTTCTTGACCACCACCCTTCCACTGGAACCATTTCTTATGAGGCTTCAGTAAAAATGTTGGATCAACTGAGGTACATATGCATCTCTTAGGCCTGATTTTTTCGTGTTCTTGGATGGTTTTCAGGCCTGACACTTCTTCTTTGACCTCTTCCTGTCCAGCTTCCTCAATTTTTTTAGGACACGCTGCACACCATGCTGAGATATGGCAAGTTTTCCTGTAATACCTCTTTGGGAATCAGCTTGTTGGTGCAAAAATACAATTTTAAAGCAATGAGAAGCTTTAACACAGTACAAAACTTTGAGATACAACTGAAGACTTTCTGAACCTTTCAGTCTTTGAAAATCAGGAAGGAGCACATAGTTGTAGACTGCTAGATGACACAATGAGCAGTTTTGGTTTATTCTGGAAGACAAATTCCTCAAAAATACAAAACACGTGGTGGAGAGGAGTACAGGATTGAGGCCAACACAAAAGTGATGCCATTGGTTGTGTAGATGTCAGCCACAAACATGTTCACTTGCTATCACGTGGTAGCAAGTGAACATGAAGATTAAAGAAGGCATATCAAACACTATTTCATCTGCAGACTGTTAACACCCACTGGCTCAAACTGAATCAGACTCAGTCCATCTCCATCCAGTGAGTCACTACTATTGACTCAACAGTCTGTGTGTCTGTCTTCAGTTTAAGACAACAAAAGCACTGATGTGATGATCTCGTGACAAGCTGCTGTTGTTGTAGAGGGCATTTGACAGCTCAGGTTATTTCAGAGCCAACACCATGACTCCTCTGTGGTGGATGGAAAGAGTGAAATTAATTTAGGTTTAACGGATTGGGGTGAATATATCCCGCTCAAGATGACAAATAATATGCAAAATGTGGACCAGTCTGATAACCTGCAGTGATGACATGTTTATAGTGACATACAAGGAGACACATTTATATTAAAGTGGCAGATTTCAGCTCCAGCTGCATGTGTAGATAAAATTACTGACACGGGGTGTCAGATACACATGTGAATGGGTAAGCTATGCCTGCAAGTACATGGACACACATACAAACACACCAGCATTCACACACAGAAGTAATAAACCTCAGTTCAGTTTTGTTTATGTAGCTCCACTTTTCACCAGCAGCCATGTTAAGGGCTTTAGGTTATTAAGACCATGCAACTTCAGAGTTTACTCCCTCTGTCTGATCTGTACCCCTAAAATTTGGTTAAAGACTGATTGCTGAGTACCACGCCCTGTTTGGAGAGCACGTAACTTAAATACCTCCTCAGACATCTATACGATTAACAGATCTACGTTTGAGGACAGTGAGTAATTGCTTTGCAAATGGCCCCAATTAAGCCACTAAATGCATGAAATCGGAGGCCTCGTTGTGCTCTGCAAGAGTGCTTTTTGTGAGTATGTGTGTGCATGAAAAAGAGAGCATGTGAGTGCAAAAGAGAAGAGTTAAGATGCCGAGACAATCTGAAGTGTACTTGGTGCAGTGTGAGTGCAGGCCAGTGGGGGAGTAGAACAACTGTGCTTGGGCACAAGAACAAGGCAACCATGCCCAGCGTGAGTAAACCCTTAGAGGCAGAACCTCAACATTCTCCTATGATCCTGAAATGGATCTCTGATTTTTAGAAAGCAACAGTAGAGCTGGAGAACTCTTTTTAAACAAGAAAAGATGTGACAAAGATGTTCATAGAGGTTTATGGGTTTGTTTATGAACAGCTCTCTTAAGTTCCCCACCACAGCATTTCAGTCAGTTTGCAATTTTGTGTGGTTGACATGACGTGTTTGTGCTGATATGCTGCATAGGTTGTTTGTTAGGTGTCTACCACATGTGATGCTATGCATTATTGCCAAACATCTCCACTTCGGTCTCGTCTGTCCGAAGGACATTGCTGCAGAAGTCTTGTACTTTGTTCAGATGCAACTTTGCAAACCTAAGCCATGTTGCTATGTTCTTTATACAGGGAAGATGCTTTTCTCCCAGGAACATCTCCAAATGAGCGATAACTGTTCAGTCTTTTTCTAACTGTACTGTTGTTAACTTTAACATTTACCATACTAACTGAGGCCTGTAGAGTCTTGACAGTTTCTCTGAGCATTGCACAGTCTGAGCTTGGGGTGAATTGGCTCGGACGTCCACTCCTGGGACAACTGTAGTGGTAACACACACCTGAATGCTCCAGGCTTGCTAACTGCCAAAACCTCCACTTTTATAGAGACACTCACACTCACTGATGACCAATGAATCAACTGCACTTGATCAGCAGCCCCTTGCTGCTATTTACCCCTTAATTCCTATGGAAGCAGCAAAGATGTATCTAATTTTTTTAGTGGAGTGCAGAGAATCCTGAGAAATCACTCTTTATCACACGACTGTACGATCACATTGTATTTATTGCACTATTATTTGAACTAAGGTGAAGGTTTAGAAAATGAGGTCTGGCAGTCGTGAGTTGTGTTGCTGCCATCAGATGAAAGTCACATTCAAGGGCAAACGCAGAAATGACTGATTCGATCTATTAGTGCTTAGTTTCTGCCCAGTGACGCATGTTGCGTCTCACCTTAAAAGACCTGCAATGATACAACTATAAGAAATGAGAAGCTGAAATTAAATTCTGTTTATAATGAGTGGCCCATATGTTTAGGCTTCATTTACTACATTTGCTGATTAACTAAAGTGCCACATCTAAGTATTGACCTAATCTTGGATTAAGTGAAAAAAGGATCATCCAAATCCACAAATGCATTATGCAGAAAACTCCATTTAATTTTTATTAACTTCACTGGTTCCTATTTATAACACATCAGTCAATAATTTTAGATAGTGAAGGGGTTCTCTCATAATGCTGAACTCATCTGGAGAATTTTCCACCAACATTGATTCCTGTCAGCTCTGTCAACACTTCATCATCATTTACATTTTAAAGTTTTTATGGCTCACAACTTTACCGATTAATTCTCTTCTCAAACTTTGCTCTAAAATAACATCATATGCACCTGTCAAGCACCAAACAACAGGCAGACACATTTAGAGACCAGCTGGTGAACACAGCGGAACATTTAGCAGCTAAAGAGCCAGATACAGATGCCTCAGGAGACCACAGCAGCTAAGTGACTGTTTAGTTCAGTGGACAGACGCACCGCTGCTGATGTCACTCTCTTACCCAGTATAAAGTTGAGAAAAGATAATGAAAACAAAACTTTCCATCTTTTTTTACTTACCAACCAACTTTAGACATCTTTTTAAAGGTCCGTGGACGTTTGGTGCTTAGAGGGTCTGCGTCTGCTGCATCTGCTGCATCTGTGAACTCTTGGCTAACACATTCACCACATCAGCTATGCAAGGTGACAGCACACAAATGTTGAATGTACTGTTTGCTTCCCTGCAATAGTGAGGGAAAAATCTAGTTGCCAAAAGCTTTAACATGAAGTACAATATTTATGTATTTTCTATACGTTTTCTCTATTGGTGGGACTCATTCTAAGAAATCTGGTGAAGTTTACCTTACAGAACTGCCTGCAAGCCCTGTATTAAAGGCTATCACATCACCTTAATAGACTCTCATGTACTAAAGTGCTTTTTTAATACTGTGTATCTCAGTTGCCATCTTTGCCCTTTTGCAAAACTGTGGAAATGAGTGCTACTGTTGGAAATAGTTGCAATGCCTATTTATACCTATAGAGACAATGCCAAAACAGACAAAGGGAACAAAGAAAGTGCAGTTTTGAAAGGTGAGAGAAAGAGCGATATGGTGTGAGAGACTCCAGGAAGAGGTGAAGGGGGAGAGACAAGAAAAGGGAGTGTGTGTAAGGACACAGACATGCATGGATTGGAGTGTATGTGCTTTTAAAAGTGTGTGCACTAGAACATTTCGGTCCCTCCTGGACCAGAGGTGAGTGTTTGGCAGTGAAAAAAAAAAGATATGAGCTAGTGAGAGAGACAGAGGAAGAAGACAGAGACCTCAGGAGCAGGAGGGTGGAGAACAGAAATAGCTGAGGCCCATTATCATCACCTCTACCTGTCTGGCTGTCACACCTTTAATTACTGCTGCCACATTGCTGCAAATAGCACCGAGTGAGGGAGGTGTGTGTATGTGAATGCGTGCGTGTGTTTCTCCTTGCGTAGGTATATTTGACTACATAGTATCCATGTGTAAAATATGTTTTCCGCACTATTTTTGTGCTTTTACACGACATGTCAGGCATGTCAAGTCTCTATGTCTCACTGCCCGCTTTGTCACTGCGCGTGTCTGTGTGTGTGTCTGCGCACACGGCTGTTTGTGTGTACGAGCACGGCGATTATACCTCTCCAGTTAACCACCTGACGAGACGCTGCCTGGTGACAGAAGCTTAATCTAATCTTTGCCGTAATGTGACAGCAGCATTTCTGCGAAACTACCGTCATTACTAAACTGTTGAGCTTCAGCGTGTGCATGTCTGTTTAAGCAGACTACAGTCACACACACACACACACACACAAACATGCTCTTGAAAGCAGATATTTTTCAGAGAGATACAGTAAGTGTGACTTCATGTGTCATCTTAAGCACACTGTAAGCAGCCGATGTAGGTCAGGCGTATTGCAAACTGTGTCTCTGACTGTTCTCTGACTTATGCTTGAAACCAGAGGGATTATACAGAGACAGGGCACCCACCAACCCACAAATACACACACACACACACACACACACACACACACACACACACACACACACACACACACACAATAAGTCCAATAAGTCA
>VUQG01022115.1:0-12977 GCA_015106755.1 Etia nguti | reverse complement strand
GGATTATACAGAGACAGGGCACCCACCAACCCACAAATACACACACACACACACACACACACACACACACACACACACACACACACAGACAAACGCCTGCATCATCATATGAACACATAAAGGGGCCTTTTAAATCTAGGTCAGCCAACTGGTGGAGACAGTACTGACCTTTACCACAAACAACACACATTACCTGGAAAAATCTACAGGTGAAGTAGAAACACTGCAAACAATAAAGGAAAATTGACCACCAAGTCTCACTGTTATTTGAGACTTTTACTGTACTGTTAATTTATCTGCCTCATAGTATTCAAATCCTCACATGCTGCCAAAAAAACGTCTGACCCATCGGGGCATGAACCTTTGGCAGTGTCCTGTGGGTTCTAGCTCAGGGACATGGATCAGGCTTGATTAGGCAGATCCCATGGAGGCTCAATACTCCCTGTCGTGTGTGTTTGTGTGTTTCTTTTTTTTAAAATATAGTATTATATTTTGGGAGAAAACATTGTCTAGTTTTAAAGCTGTTGCTTACCTCCACCTTTAACCCTGTGTTTCACATTCATTATCTGCAGGAGAACCCTTTTATGTCTCTGTGTCCTTGCCATCAATCTCAAGGTCTGTCTCTGTGTGTAAACTGCAGAGGCAGCATCATATGGCCACTGACAGCTTCCATACTTTCCCCCTCTGCTCAATAAAACTGCTGAACCCTTGCCAGAGCCTGAGAGCAGAGAGAGAGAGAGAGCCTGGTAGCTCTGTATCCAGGGTTCCCATCTGTTTACAGCAGTGTGCAGTTTTTCTTGTCAGCCTCTCTGTCAGGGTTATATGTTTGCTCTCAAAAGCCTTCATGTCCTTCCTTCCTTTGGTTGTGGAGTGGGCGGCTTCAGCCATAAGGTGTACTGTGTACTGTATATGACTGGTGTATGTATCTAGCTACTGTATGTAAGTATACATCTAGTCCATAGCATGTACATTTGTGTTTAAAGTACATTTTAATGGAAGATAAATATAACCATTTATTTTTATTTAATCATGTCATGTGATGATGTGCAGTATGTAGCCTGTGCTCTCTGCCCTATGAGGTCACTGCGTGAGCAGCTAACGGATGGCAGCTGAACTTTTTCCTGTCTTTTCAACAGCTAATTTGCAAACTTACCTCATCTCACTCATGTTGACTTGACAATGTCTATATTTGGCATCCATCCCAAAAAGCCCCAAATCTTGACTCAGATTTGTTTTATAGAGTTTATATTACTGTTTTTAAAAGTTTAATTATTTTTCCCATGCCTATAACGAGTCGCTTCCTTCACACATGTTACAGCTGCAACTGTTGAATCCCCATCACTTTTTGTATTCAGTACTCATGCAGTTGAATGAGTAAAGTAAAGTTAATGACTTAAATTTGACTTAAACTTGACTAAAATAGCATTTGTCACATAAACATACATTAAATGCCTTACTATTACAAACTGATGGGATTTTATACAGTTTAAAAAGCAAAGCCATGACAAAACCCAGTCCATGCTGCCTAAACAACCCCCGCAAAGCTCTATGACAATAATACATGATAAAGTGGCAGACTGTTTGAAGATGTTACCATCCAGCTAAACTGAGTATTTGAGCAAGTAAGTCCTTGGTCAGGGAGGTGCCCGTGGACTGCAAAGTCCTCTGCAGTGATGGAAGAACCTGTCAAAAGATAACTATTTGAGCTTCTGTCTGTCAACCAGGTCTTTATGTTAATGTAGCTTGGCCCAAGGTATTCTGAGTAAAGTCCACTTGAAGTTTAACACATTACATTTAAAGAGCACTCAAGACACAATGAAAACAATTCTCTAATGTGACGAGTCAAAAACAGAAATATCTGAGCAGAACTCCAAAAGTCATGTCCATCAAACACCAAACAAAACTCATTATGTAGCTACAACCATGGGTACAGTGAAGCATGGTAGTGATGGCCTCATGTTATGAGTGTGCTTCTCAATGGCAGTGAGACGACAGGATGACTCAACAATGAAAGTTTTTTTTTTTGTTCTCTGACATCACGAGAAAAAAAAAAAACTTTAGCCAATTTAATTGACTATTGGGGACCAGAGCAGCTTATATCAAATAAAAACAATGATTTACAAATGTGTTTTTAACAAACACACTCTTAAAAAACATATAGCAATTTCTACAAATGTACAAATAATATAAAATCCAACTTGTGGGCTTTTCAGTTGTCTTTGATGTATTAATACTTGTACAAAACATGTTACGTCATGTTTTTGATTCGTGGCCCATGAAACATGCATTAATCACTACTGCTGAGACAAACAGAGGGTCGAACGATCTCACCGTTCTATCTTTTTCAGAAGCAGTCTTTTCCTTCCACCCTATCTGTCATGTGAGTTGCAAGATGCATGACTGTGGTGCAGGTGTTGCCTGACCTACTTTAAGTGGAGCACATGCACCCCCGCAATTAGAAAAAAGATGAGAACAGCAGAAGAAAAGAAAAGAAAACAGGGGGAAATACTATCATCTTACTACAATGGGCAGTGCTGTGGATACTTACACTCTCATGTGTTACCTAAACACCAGTCTGCAACTTTCTAATGACCTACTGTTTTTCCAAAGATCCCTTCCACTGTTGTAAGTATACATTTAATGACTAAGAATCAGCTAATTACAAGCTGAGACTTTGCTGACCCGACCGAATGTGTTTTTCCTTTTTTTTTTTATCCTTAATTGGTTTAAGACAACGATAAAATTCTGCAGAGAAGAAGCCGTTCAGGTCGAAGCAATACACAAGCTTGTTGGCAGGATAAACGTGTTCTTGATTTCAGCCTATTATCTCCCTGTCCAGATTTCCACAGTGTGCACCATCTTAAATGAACACAGAAGCAATGCCACAGAATGTTGGGAGTCTCTACTTTACCCTCGGTCCGCTCACGCTCTCTGAAAACCTTCTGGCATGATCAATGAGTCAGCTGCGTTCCCTTGTACTCTCAGTCAAGGATATTAGAAGGCGTTTGTGATATTCCCAAAGAGTAAAGATCAAGGCAGAGAGCTTATCCTCCTCCTGTTCTGCAAATTCACATTTCCCCTGACAACAGCTTAAAGGTGGAGTTTGAATCTTACTATTCTTCCTCTGATCTCTTCTTTCTCCTCATGTCCAAAGTTTTATGTCATAACCACAGAGCCACAGAGTTTCTCTGGTTTTCTGTTGAGCTATTATAGTTTCTTGCATTTTCAGCTGCTTCTTTTATGTGGAAAGATCAACTGTGCAATTGTCATATTGTTTAAATAGTATGCATGGCTTCACAGGTATTAAAAACTGCCTATAAAAACCACAGATGTACTGTGTGGGAAGGGATCAGGGTTAAGGTTAATAGTGGTACAATATTTACACTTATTATTTATGTTAAAACAAAAATGCTCAACATTTTGGGAAGGTATCCAAAAGACTGTAAGCATTATCTTTTTAAATCCTGTGAGTATATACATATTTATATAGTGCTTACCATATTTATTGGACTTCCTGTCATAAAAAAATGAAAACAAACAAACAAAACTTTAGTTTAAACTTAAAATGACTGAACTGAATGCAGGTTTTCATACCTAAATTGTGCAATGGACTCTAAAAATTCAGGATTAATAAAGGATTACATTCAGCAACTAAAAGTAATTCATCGCTTGGAATGCAGCTGTAACTGTGGGCATATTGATATCTTAATCATTCAATTTTAGCATTAAAATATCATTTTGGTTACAGAGCTTGTTGGTACTGGTGGATTAACCATTACAGCAGCATAAAAAATGATTTGGTGGAATTACATATGCTGGTAATTTAGGGCAGTTGTGACATAAACCTTACCCTTGCTGTTGATCTAATAAATTTGTTAAGCACTGCACATACAAACGTCTGTGTGCATTTGTCTGTGATTGATCATTTATCAGACCTCCTCACTGGGGAAGGAAACGGTTAAATTGCAAGGTAGTGAGGTGAACGCATGTGAATGAGTGCAAATAGAAATGTGCTGATATCGGCACTCACACAAATATCCTCATTTCATGTCTTTCTCCATCTGAGGTCAAACTTAAACTATGTATCAGACCCTCGGGCTCTTTGCTCATTCTCACAATCTCTCCTCTTCACTCGTATTCCTCACTCGTTCCTCGCAGGCGTTCACATTTCAAACTTCTCTTCAGTTTCCTCTGCTGCTTTTCCTCTGTCTGATACTGAGTCCAGACTTAAACCTGTTTCCACACAGATGCCAAAGAGGATTCTCTAACAGCAGGAGGTGCTGCTAAAAGATTAGATGCTGTGACTAACACAAATAGCAATCCCACAGAGCATGCCTCACTACACAACTTGCTCTAAGCTACAATTAACCTACCCAGCACCTATAACACTGTACAGTGAAATGGATAATTACAGAATTACTGGTCCATAGTTATTTATACACCGATATATACTGTGTACCGAACTCTAACCAGGAGGGATTTACTTAACCTACTTAAAAATAGCCAGAGATGCACCACTGTCCATTTCGCACAATAAAGCTGCACTGATGTTCCAATATTTTATGTAATACTCGGTGAGACATTTCTCAGCTCGCTCTTAAAACTGGTCTGCATGAATTAGCATTGCTCTGATAATGTCGTTAGACCCATAATGGCCTGAAAAAAAACAAACAAACAGAAAAGGATCAATATCAGCACAGGAGAGGTAGAGCTTTTTTCTTTACTTTTTATTCTCAACTCACGGTCATCATTTCCCACAGAGCAGACAGTTTTTACCAAATGATCCAGACACCTCTCCATAATTATTTTAACACTTTATTCATGTCCTCCAATTATAAATTTCTTTTATAATTTAAAAACCTTATCTTTGCAAATACCATCCTGGATATCGTTCTTCCTCCCATCCCAGCCTCTGCTGTCTCATGTGGCTTCTTTCACCCTCCCTACACAGCATCCTTTTGTATTTTACTCATTCAGAGATAACACCTGCCAGTTCTAACACTGTAAACAAAAATACAATGAGAGGATTTTATGTATCTGTGAAATACAGCAAATAAGGAAATTGGTATAAGCAGTGGTGACGAGAAAATGACATCTTGAGGATCCATCTTTCTAATTTGAGGTGAAATATGTACGCACACACACATACGCACACATAGGAAAGCTTTGCATTTTATAAACCACTCGTGGCTTTGCATAAAATGACACTGAATACTCTGTCGGCACATGAAAAATCCAAAGACACTGAAGGTATGTGTTCTTACACTGAATTCAAATGGCACTGTGGTTAGATATGCAAGTCTATAACTGGTCCATTTCTTACCTATGGTGCAGGTGTAGTACATGATCACAGAGCATGATCAAATGTCCTCTTCCATGCAGACTCTTTGGCATGCAGTCCATGCAATACTTTTGTTGGAGATAAGACAGAAGGTGGTCTGGGATGAAAACAGCTAGTTTAATTAAGGAAGACGCATTATTGAATCCAACCAAGCAGGGTCAGTGTTACAAAGGAGGGAGAATTAAAATGGAAATGTACTTTCACTAACAGGCACCACATCCTGAAATTAGACTCACAGAGTTTCTTGAAAGACAATGGTAGATGGAACAAAAAAGGGATCTAGGCTTGAGACTGTGGTTTGGGGAAGGCCTCAGTGAGGACTGGGCTGAGCCCATCCTCAGAGATGTGAAAAGTGGGCATTAAAATAAAACAAATAGGCTGCAGTGCAGAAAGTCATGTATAGTCTCAGAACCGGAGGGGAAGCGTATGAGGTGTCCTCCCGCCCCTGAAATTCTGATAAAGTATCTTCAGTTGTTGAGAAAGAGAAATGAAAAAGAATTATCTAGTTAGATAACAGTGAACATATAATGTTATACTCTGCCTCCAAAACATCTCGTACACACATAAGCAGTCATTGATTTTTTTGTGCTTTCTCTGTTTTTCTTTAATGTTCTGATAGTAAGTAATAAACCTACCCTTACACTAACTCATAATGGGATCACGCCCTGCAGGGTCTGACTGAAGACCTTAAGGCAGATGACCTGTCTCAGGCCATGCCTCCTGGCTGGGGTCAAAGGTCCTAAATATTCCCAGAGAGAAAACACAGTCCTCCGATAGCTTTGGGACTGAGTAGAGAGTGGATCCAGTCCCAAAAGGCATTGCGGTCTTCCATGTACAACACCCCCATGCACCCTAATACAGTTTTGCTGCCTCAGGTGGTTGCCCATATTTCCCAGGTGATCACAAAAAATGTTTACAGCGCTTGCCACTTTTCCATTACACCTCCTCCAGACTTCTGCAGGTCAGTCAGCTATAAGTTCACCTCCTGAGTGGCTCATATGTTCACCTGCTTATTGGGCAAAGAGAACTGTTGCTATGGGTTACCAATTGTAGGTCCAGGGCAGAGCACCTCATTTCCTCTAAGAAGTAAACCCTGCTTTAGGGGACATGGTAGCAGCAATAGCTATCGAGGGAGGAAATAAACAAGCTGCTTAACAGGAGACAAACAGGAGACAAAGAAGATTTACACGTTTTACAAGTCACTCGGTGAAACTCAACAGTTTCTAAGGTTTGGACTAAATGACACAACTTAACAAATACTTGTTACTGCCACTGGGCCTGTCACTCAACCCCTGCTGCAAGGCTCAGGCACCAGCGCAGCTCTCCCTAATCATGACACACTGCGCTTTCCAGTGAACGCTCACAAAGGCATGCTAACTCTGTGAGCAGTGTTATTGTGTCTCATTTTTAAGCCTGTGACAAAATCACCGCACGCATTAGTGAGAGGCAGTATTTAAATTTTGGCTACATTTACAGGTAAAGAGATTTCTGCAGGAGAATGTTAGAAGCCACAGAGGGTTTGTGTAACTCTGCTCCCCATCACTCTCTGAATCCTCGCTGCTCGCTCACCCCATGAACACTGCAGGGAGAGAGAGAGAGCAGTGTTTCCTGCACCAAGAGAGCAAGGCATCATTGCAAGTCAGTAGTCCTCTGTGCACAGATAATTCACTAGGCCTTTTTTGAAAAAGAAAAATGAATGCTAAAGAGAAAAGTGGCTAAATATAGCAATAATGAATGGAACTGAAGCACAATGATTGCTTCTGTGAGCGGGAGGGATGTCAGATAGACAAACTGAGACAAAAACAAATATCCAAAGTCCAAAATTGAAAATCAGACAAATGAACAAACATCCAGGCAGTAGAATATTTAAGTATAGGTTTACTAAACAAGCTAAGCTCTCTCATTTTGCTGTGATTCAAGGCTACCTTCAGCTTCGAGCAGCAGAAGCTTGCCGCAGATTTTATGCATTTGGCGTAATAGGCATGATTGGCATCTCACATTGTGAGATACCTGCGCTTCAGCTGGTTAGTTTTCAACACCCAATTTTGTCTGCTTTTTCACATTTTGGATTCGAAAGCCTCATCTGTCCTTTCTTTTTGGTTTACAGAGCACAGGAGGCATGGAGGGTTTGTAAATGAATTGTTGTCACCAAACCCTTCCTTCTAAGTGTGTGGTGACAATTCTGGAAGAGATGAATATATGATAAATGGCAAATGGACTGGTAAACCACCCCTCACCCCAACCGATCGCGGCAGATGGACGCCTCTCCCTCAGCCTGGTTCTGGAGCTTTCTTCCTGTTAAAAGGGAGTTTTTCCTTCCCACTGTCGCCAAAGCGCCTGCTGGTCATATGATTGTTTGGGTTTTCTCTCTTATATTATTGTTGGCTCCACCTTACAATATAAAGCGCCTTGAGGTGACTGTTGTTTTGATTTGGTGCCGTTATAAATAAAACTGAATTGAATTGAATTAAATAGAACCTTTCTAGTCAGTTTCTACTGCAAGTCTCATTCATCCAGTCACACACACATTCATACAACATTCACTGGATGCATTGGGGCCTGTTTCTGGGCAGTTTCTGTCATTTGTGCTCCATGAAGAAGAGGAAGGAGTTATAATATCTGGTTTGCCCTATTGTACAGCTGGGCTCTGTGAACAGTAGCTATCAAACTGAGGAAACAGCCCACAGTATTCATGCAGTCAGCATGAATACTGTGGGCCTTTTAGCTTGAATATTCCATTAATCAAGATCCAGTGTGTGATTTAAGTGTTCCTTTAAACTTTTAATCAGTATATTTTAAACTCAAATTGGGTCTAACATAATCATTCTGTAGTTTCATGACAGACAAGCAAAAGTAAGGCAATAGTGTCAAATGTACACAGGACCACAGATCGGGTTGTCCTGTGTACATCTATTTTTCCCTGTTTTTCTTGCATATTACATCCCAAAAAAGGAAAAACAATTTTTGATTTCCATCAGGTATGTAAAATGTGAAAAACAAAGACTCTCACTTTGCATTTATTTCCTGGGATTCTATTGTTTTAACAAGAATTTAGACTGGGCTTTCTTTAGTAAGGCAATGGTATTTACCTCTTTAGCACATAAGGCAAAACAGGGACATCGGAAAGCCCCTCTCCAGTGCTGTATGGCTTGCCTGCACAGAATTGATTTCCAATACATGCTTCAGCAGGCAGGGTGATTTGTGTCAGGCAGCATGCTATTTAACTTGTGATCACAGTGTCAGGCCTGCCAGATAACTGCAGCAGAGCATGTAAATACAGAGGCTCCAGTGACGCTGGAAGTAAACAATGTTTTGGTATTTTCTGTAAAAATGCAGAGCCCCGTGTCACCACTTTCTCTGGGAATTCTTGTAATATGAGGGTTATTCGCTAAATAACCATCTTCTATGATCATCAGCTGTCACAGAACGTGCTTTTCCAACAGATAAGTGGTTTTAAGCAACAAACATTTTTTGCCTCAGAAGTATGATCCCCACTCTTTCTGTTTCCTCTAGCTCTCATCTTCTTGTTATCCTGATTGCCACCACAGCATCAAAATATTGCAAGTACTAGCTGAGAATATCCTGCTGTACAGCAAAGTAAGAAAGGAATTAGACGAAATTGGATAAATGCAGATAATTTGTCAGAAAACCAATATCAATGTTGATATTTTTCTTTTTACAAACCCTCTCAAAGAGGAACTATTCGACCCACATATTGTCAGTCACCCACCGAACAATCACGCTGAACCCTGAAGCCACCCCAGAAGATTATGATAACATTGAGAAAAATTAAATTATAAGAAGAATAATGAAATACAGGCACAAGGAATTATTGTATGCCATCACTTGGAAGAGTTATCCGCGGGCTCTTTCTTTTTTTAAAGAAAAAAAAAATCAAAGAAAAGAAAAGATATCAAGTCCTCCGGCCATGAAAGAAAAGGCTGAGTGTGGATTCCAACGGTTCCATAAAGGGAGAATACAACTTCAAGCATTAATGTGATGGAAAAAGCCGTAATATCTCTCTCTCTTTAAGCGAGACCAGTTGAATTGCCTGTCACACTGTAAAATGACAATTAAATATTCATGATGGCATAAAGAGCTTTAAACAAAATGGTACAAAAAGAGATCAAAGAGCCTTTTATCTTTATGCAGGAATAAATCACGTGTCATCTCAGCAACCAGCTTGCTGATTGCGCTTTTTTGTAAAAATATAATCTAGAGCACAAATCAGACGAGAACAGGGAGATCTACACTAGGACTCTCTTTCTGATCCATTTCAATAAAATGTGTCCTTTACCCGAGCCTTTTGCTTCTGTTTTCCTCACATGCAGATATTGTTGAATCCATCCTTGTCTTTAGTGGATGTTGTTATGGAGAGAATCCTAAATGTACTCTAAAAATCATCTATTTTTTGTTATGCTTTGTTGGTAATATCGATCAAGTTCAGAATATTTTCAAAGGATGCAACTGACTATCTTAATACCCTTGAACAGCATAATAACAGAGCTTGAGGAAAAAGTCTTCTCTCTTCAACAGCAGTTCTTTGTTAAAGTAAAAAAATAACTTACAATATTTAATAATGTTATTTTTCCTTGTAGACAGGTGCGCTCTTAATACAGTGAGCTCTCAGCTAACAAAATAAATCAGTACTGGGAATGATGTCATCGGTTATCCTCATGATGAATGAATGCGGACACCAAAGATGTTAGCGCAGTGTCTCAGGCAATCTATCCATCTAAATGTTACTACGTAACATGTTGAAAACACACACACACACACACACACACATATACACTTACAAAGGTATAGACAATACAGATTTCCATTTGGTGTTAACATTTGTCTCGGTTGCCTGTCCCATCTATAACAGTCATTTATGTATTGGAGAAGACAGAAGGAGCATGCAGGCATGAGTAGAGACTTCTTGGCCTTAAGTTTATATATATATATATATATCTTTGCCCTTTAGTGAAACTCATCTGTCCTGTGTCTTTGGATGATTTGTGGCATTCAATATATCCAATACCCTACTGTTAATACATTCTGTGTTTCTAGTGTGCATCGCACTTTCACTGTTTCACTGCCGCTTGTCAAGTGGTTTATGAGTGTTTGCAGACTTGCCAGCATCTTCCATGCAAACAGACTGGTGACCGCAGCAACCAGCTAGCAACCAGCTAGCAACCAAAGCAATCACAAGGAGGTTTTTTGGTGAGCACTGTATACCTCTTTGTGAGCAATTTCACGCTAGAAACTGTCAGCTACATCCAGCAACCATTCGCAACCTTTTTGCCTTTCTTGACTGGTGGTTGCCAGGTGGTTGCTAGGCTCTAGGTTTTTGTGACTGAGGCCTTATACATCTCAAAAGATAAAGAAAAAAATTATCCATATTTGGAAAATCCTTTTGTTAAAGCAGTTGAAATGATGTCCAATGTCCAGTTTGCAGCCAATCACAGAGCCAGCCTCCCTGATCAGTTTATTCAATCGGGTTGTTTTCAGTGTTAGTCTCAATGTGTTTTTCTTTTAAATTAGGACTTATTGGCCTTTATCTTAACCAGGCCATGCCAGTGATGTTCCTATTTACCACACCTGAGTCTTTCTCAGCCCTGCCCCTGTAGGTTCATCTTTTGTTGATCATTCATTCTCAAAATGAAATAAATACAGCCAGTCAAGTGAGCCTCTCAGTCTTGCTGAACTTCTCAAATGACAGAAAACTTTGAAACTGAATTAAGCTCCCCAGGCAAATCCCAGGGCAGCAAATAAGGAACAGTCAAAAAAAAGTGGAGACGTGATGAATACCTCACTGAAGGCAGGATTTTCTGGTCAAGTGCATTAGCAGGTGCAGTAACAGCAAAAGCTTCTTCTAGGAATTTTCCTCATTGTTTCCTGCGTTATTTACATGGTTTATTGTTTGTAATTTCCCCTTTTTACTCTGTACCAGTTGCAACAGGTTTTTATTTTGTTGTTTTGTTTGTTTGTTTTATTTTGAGGTTTTTTTACTGTACTTTTTTTTAAGTGTAATACTTTCCTTTAAGGACTTTTGGTAATTCACAAAATTTTTCACACAAACAAATATTTTTATAGTCCCCTAGATTTGAATTTCACAAATGAACAGCACAAAATTCAAGAATATTAAAAACAGCTTCATGGATTTATGATACCTTCCAATCTGCAGATATTTACAATATTAAGTGCACCGTATTACATTTAATTTTTAAGTTTATATAAACTCTAATCTATCTGAGCTCGTTTGGTGTGATGCAAAAAGACAGTAAATAGGCTGCTTGGACTGGCTTACAGTCAATACTATCCTATTACCTAACCTTAAGTAAAACAAGTGAGAGCTTTAACATATTAACTTAAATTAAAAACTGCAGCAGCAGCAGCAACATGCTCATCAGCTCTCACCACAGATAGGTGTGTACATTAAAATTTAAATTGGTAGCACTTTTTGCATGTGCTTCATGTCACGTAATCAGTACTGAGACAAACATTTAAAGATATTTGACAGACACACAGGAAAATGCAAATGACATGCGGCTGAATCAGTTCGCATTGACAAGCAATCAAACTGAACACGCTTCCACCCATGCTTACTCTGACACACACATTTCTCTTGGCAAGAAAATGCTGACACAGTGTGTGCTGGGGGGAAGCATGGTAATGGGGCAGTGGGGCTGATTATAGAGCAACAATAAAACATGCATTAAAGCCATTTGCATCACTGTGACCCTATTGCATTAGAAAGCTGAGCTCACAACGATCACAGCTCAGCAGTAGTGTACAGAGGGTCAGGAAACATCAGAACACACACAGTCATTGAGAGAGAAGACGTTAACCTGCTAGTAATTTGATTGTAATACACTAGCATGGCTATAGTGTGCGTCAATGCATGAAGGTCAAGCGTTTGGCAAAATGTACAATACAGTATAAAGCAGCTATAATCTATTTTTAAAATGATAATGTATAACAACTTGACAGCAATATGTGCTGTCAGAGGTCAACTGTTCTGACTACAGTCACAGTTAGAAGCTAGCTAGGGAACAGAGCCATCTCCTGTATAATTCAATTTCAATTCAATTCAATTTTATTTATATACCGCCAAATCACAACAACAGTCGCCTCAAGGCAATTTATATTGTATAGTAGATCGTACAATAATAGATACAGAGAAAACCCAACAATCATATGTCCCCTATGAGCAAGCACTTTGGCGACAGTGGGAAGGAAAAACTCCCTTTTAACAGGAAGAAACCTCTGGCAGAACCAGGCTCAGGGAGGGGCGGCCATCTGCTGCGACTGGTTGGGGTGAGAGAAGGAAAACAGGATAAAGACATGCTGTGGAAGAGAGACAGAGATTAATAACAGGTATGATTCAATGCAGAGAGGTCTATTAACACAAAGTGAGTGAGAAAGATGACTGGAAAGGAAAAACTCAATGCATCATGGGAATCCCCCGGCAGCCTACGTCTATTGCAGCATAACTAAGGGAGGATTCAGGGTCACCTGGTCCAGCCCTAACTATATGCTTTACCAAAAAGGAAAGTTTTAAGCCTAATCTTAAAAGTAGAGATAGTGTCTGTCTCCCGAATCCAAACTGGAAGCTGGTTCCACAGAAGAGGGGCCTGAAAACTGAAGG
>VUQG01022114.1:13412-38477 GCA_015106755.1 Etia nguti | reverse complement strand
TGGCCATTCAGGGGCTCGCCTATGCTTGTATATGGTGAACGATTAAAGTTAAGCCATATACGGGTGTGGGAGATGACCTTTGGATAACCAGGGAATGTGGTTAAACAGTGTGTGGCAGGAAGTCATGTATACAGAGACACATACACACAGACACATACACATTCATTCACATACTTACACATGCATGCGCATACACACAGTGCCTTAGGTTTTATGGCACGCCACAGGGGTTTTATGGTGGGGGGTTGTGTAACTAAGTTGAATAAAAGACTGTGAGAGGAGACTGAAGTTTGGAGTTGGCTACAGAGGTGCCTGCGTTAGCTCTCTGAGCACAGTCTCCCCTTGCAAGTAAAAACGTACGAGTGGCTCTTGTGTTCTGTTTGCAGTCTCGCGGTCGGATTCCAGCAGGGTCATAGGTTTGGACCCAACAACCCTTTTTTAATATCAGGGGATTTTAATTATGCATCACTGGACTCCACACTGCCCACCATGGCCATGTGGTGTTTCCCCAATAACAAACCATGGATTACCCCAGAAATTAAAGCCGTCCTCAAGCAGAAGAGGAAGGCCTTCAAAGCCGGAGACAAGGAGGAGCTGAAAATGGTCCAGAGATAGCCGAGAGGTCTGATCAGGAATGGGAAGGACAGCTACAGGCAGAAGATGGAAAACCAGCTTCAGCAGAACAATGTCAGTGATGTCCGGAGAGGCCTCAGAACCATCTCGGGCCACAAAGATCAAAACTCTCTGCCTGTGGGGGATGTGAGGTGGGCAAATGAACTGAATCACTCCTTTAACAGGTTTGATTCATCCATGAGGTAGTCTGCAACATCGGCTGCAGACTCACCCACCCCCACTGCTGCTGTTCCACTTCTGACACCTCAGCCACTTCACACCTCCTCAACTGACCCTGGTCACTACTCCCCACCCCCAACCACAGCATCCAGCACACAACCAACACAAGGCTCCAGCCTGTCTCTCTCGACCATCCACTAATATTCAGTGCTTGTACTCAACAATCACGTAGGGCAGAGAAACACTTTGGGATATCGGAAAAGTTCTCCGTGGCTCAGTCCTGACCCTTTGGAATGCAGCTTTTTTCTGTGCTTGGATCCTACTGACTCAAGCTGGCAGGCCGCAACACCCCCAGGCTCAAGTACTCAGAGTGGCCGTCGACCAGCGCACCCAAGATGGAAGCGTGGCAAGAGAGGCAGGCTACATGCTAGGCTAAAGGCTAGAGCCACATGACCTCCTCTGCCTAGCCTTTTGTTAGCCAACGTTCGCTCTCTCGAAAACAAGACGGACGAGCTGAAAACCAGGATAACATCTCAACTTGAGATCAGAGTGCTGTATTCTGATTTTTACAGAAACCTGGACTACGGCAAGTGTGACACCCTGAGTATTTTGAGCATCAAGAACAAGTCTCAAATGTGTTCCTTATGTGTTCGTGCCCCCCCCTCATCACCATTTTCGCTTTTGTTGTGACAATAGTTTGCATCTTAGCACAGAGCGAAAAGCTCACATTGCTCCCACCTGATGTGATGTTAGGGCGATATTTAGTTTCGCCAGTAGGTGGCAGTGGCAGCTCAGACAAACGGGTGACTGGCAAACTAATCCCTCACAAAAGTAATGCAGGCCAGTTATTGTAATGGCAGCCGTAAGTAACACAGAACTGTTTTGCTGTGTTTCAGCGCAATAAACCTCCATTTGCACCTGGATGAACCCTGTCTTCCTTCAGTGTGTAACACTGACACTTGTGAGACTTTATCAGAGGTGTGAGCATCACAGCAGATGCCTTTGTGTCAAAGTAACTGACCATAAAACACAGGAAAACATGGAGATTTTCCCGGCCTGGCTTTTTATAGCAGATAACCACCTTAAAAATATTCTGCAGTAGAACAAAAATGGAAGAAAACCATTAATCAACATATAAACATTACCTGATGCTGCTGAAGTGAAGCAGAGCAAAGTTACAGAGGTTTTATTAGAGACACAGCTAAGCATTTTGCAATTTCGCATAATTTTAAAAAGTTTAAATTTGTTCAGTATTGAACAGCATAAATTAGGCTTTCTTGTCGGAAGTAAGTAAAAAAAAATAGTGGCCGACAGCGCTGTAAACAACGGTAGACTGGTGGGTAATAAGCAAGCGAATAATGCAGAAAACAGAGATTTTTAAATGGGAAACTGTTCCTGAGAGAAAGAGACAGAGAGCTCTGCATGAAGTGTGGTTTTATTGTGGTGGAAGCAAAACAGCAAATACCTCAAAAGTAAGAGGGAATTCATGACGATGTTTATGTAAAGCGAAATGTGAAGCGTAGTTTGGATCTTCTTTTGCTGCTGGTTCAGTCAAAATTGTTTGGAGAGAGATAAAACCTGCAGCTCCAGATTCTAGTGCAAAAAAGACGTAAACACAAAGCGCGGACCCGCTGACGCATCAGAATCAGTGAGCTGTCGGCTTTCAGCCCCGATGGCGTGTCCGTGTACGTGCCGTCGGGTGAGAAAGCCGACACCTCACTGATTCTGATGCATCGGATCCGCGCTGTGTTTACGTCTTTGTGCAGAATCCGTGTACCTGCTCTCATTTGCTGTTTTAGCTGTTTGGTGGTTGTCGAAATTTTCCGAGGTTTAACCTGAGATTCCGGCGTTTCGGGCAAAATAAATTTATATTTAAAAATCGATTCAGGATTTTAATAAATCGATATCACGTTATCCAAGCTAGAATCGATTTTAACCGATAAATCGATCATCAAAACCCACCCCTATATGTAACCTTACGTGATAAAGTTTGGCGTCATATTTCATTTGAACGCAACTTCCCGACTTCATTAACATTAAAGTTGGTTTTTAAGGTTCTTTTTCTACTTAAAAAGCTGTTTAAACTGTTGCTCCAGCTGCTGTTGTGTCTGGTGATTATCTCTGGGTGTGAGATAGTCTTCTTCTCTTTTGAGACACGTGTTCACTTCTGTACTCCACAGCCGATCGGAATGCGGGGCGTTTAATTTACAATAAACCCATCAGTCCTGTTGCTCACGCTGGCTTGGTAAGTACTTGTGCAAAGTGGTAAAGAAACCCTGATGGCTGCAGGTCAGCACCGTTGAAAGCAGGTATCTGTAACTGAACTCCAGCGGCAAACCCGCCCAGCTTCGCGTCTATAACTCGAACCAGACGTCCAGAGCACAGAAGGGCTATTCTTTTTCCCCAAGAAGGTGTGAGACTGTGGAGCACCTTAAAACCGTCCCTGGAGATTCCTTTGGTTCACTGCGGTCGCTTTTGAGTTTTCTGAGTGACTTTTTTTTTAAAGTCGGTTTTCACAGCCCAAACAGACAAACTTCAATATTCATATTCATTTAAATATGAAGCAGCACAGACACCAACCACAGACTTCCCTAAAGTCAGACATGTTTTGCTCAGTGATTACATGCATCTTTACTTTTTAAAACTGAGACATGCGTCTGTCTGTTTAACTTCTGCTTTCTACATGAAAAAAGCATATCTCAAAAGAGCTGTATTTTTAAAGACTTGAGACAGGCTTGCGCCAGACCTCATTAACCCAAAGTTACCTTTTTGGCCACTGCTATGTTGGATTTTTGGAGCCAGACATTACAATTACATTACAATACAGTGCTGCACATTGCTATAAGAAATAAAAGTGAATCCACGGGAAACATCCCCACAGCACTAGAGAAACCGGTATATGTTTAGCACAAGGAGCTAATTTTGCACACATCATCTGTATTTCAACTCAATCGAATTCACAACTGCTAGTGGACATACTGATCCTTCTTCAGCGGTCAGTGGTTACATATGTAACCAACACTGCCTTGTTTTTTTCACTTAGACTTTCTGAGAAACAGAAGCTAAAGCAGAAGATTTCAGATGAAAGGAGGTCCTGCAGAAATGTTCAATATAAGCTCATCCAACTCATGATCTATCACAGTTCACAGGTTACTGTCATTGGTGAAGTACAGAAATAAAGTTACGTGTCCACTGAGACGTCAAGGAGGCTTGCAAACAGTCATATCTGGGAAAATGAATATCAGCAATAAGAAATCAAGATGACCGTTTAAAAGGACACAAGTGCTATGCAGCAAAGTAAAACTTCAAGCTATCACATCATTGTCCCCCCGAACAGAGGGAGTATGTAATCGGTTCTGTTTGTTAGCGGTCTAGCGTCCACAGTTTTCAAGATATCGTGTTCAAATTGTGTGTGATGGTAGATACCAATAACAGCTAGAGCTGATTTAATTTTGGTAAAAGTCACACCAAATGTTAAAATAAGTAAAAACTTTATATGAACCCACAATTTTTATGGATCGTCTCAAAACTTCACAACAATATACTAGGCCTCAGGGAACATAAGTACCTATGTTAGCTAAGCATTTGGCCTTTACTGCCATTGTTAGTGCCCAAGGTCAAAGTTGACCTTGTAAAAAACTGATATATTGAGTAATATATCATATGAAAGGGCATGGAGAGAGCTGTACAACGCACCTTTTTATTTTTTCAATGTGATGCCCTACAACTTGTGCATCCAACAGTGACAATCTTCTGTTAACAGCTCTGCTAAATGGATTGAATTTAATAATGTTCAGTATATAAGGAGAGGGAATTTGGTGAAACTCCAAGTATTGTGCATAATGTTTATGCTGTGAAATGTAAAATGACAGATGTGATCTTGTTTTTGAGGTTTTTTTAAACATTAAACGGACAATTCACTAAATGCCACCTGCTAAAAAGCCTCCCTGAGGGGAAATTTAGAAGATCTTCTATTTTAAAACCCAGCTGCACACCTGATACACTGTATAATACTGACAGTGATTCCTTTACTTGTCTTTGTCAGGTAGGTATGTTGTGGAAACCATTCAGAGAGAAGCCAGAGATGCAGGTTTCTGACAAATGATGCAATACATATTCAAAGTATCCTGAATGAAGCCGCCAAAGGCCCATTGTGAACCAGGAAAATCCCTGGAAGCCCTCTTTACATTATCTATACTGGCCCCTGATGTGATTCTCATTTCCCAGTTTCGTCCTCAGTGAAAACAAGTTTAAAAGCAGGTCAGTGACAGCAGCTCTGACATTTAAAGTGAGCACTGGGAGAGGCAGCTTTGCCAGGCGCTGGCGTCTTGCCCGGGGACCCTCGAGGAGAGCATCTGGTTGTTGTGGGAACGCAAACCTGCGACCTCCCACTCACAGGTCGGTCTCACAAAGAGGAGCTGCACTTCTGCTGCTGCTCAGGTTTAAATCAGGTTCAGATGTTCCTGCCGACGACTCCGCCGAGGATTTCAGGTCATGCAAGGCCACTTGAGAAGCCGCCTGCAGAGTGTGGGTGCACCTGAACGATACTGAGCGCACTCTAGGTGTTAAAACTGTGGCGTTTGACCCTTTAACCTCCTGATTTCTGGTCTGAGGTTGCAGAAAAACACAAGCCAACACAAACCGCGTCAGAAAGACAAAACACCAAGCACCAAGCAGGAAGTTCGTGAACTGATTATTAGCTGACATCTCATATGCAAAAAAGTAGTAGAATAAAACCACCTGTCACACAGAAAAATTGGATTCAAATTACGAGATGAAAGGACAGAAATCTCTCTTCCCCTGTTCGCTACTCGCTTTGCTTTGCATTTTCAGCTTCGCCTTCTTTTAAACATCTCTAGGGAACTGTTAGCTTGGTGTCTGAAATGTAAATGAAATGTAAATTGATGGGGTTTTATTTGCCAGACTCTCACTTTACCTGGTGGGGTTAACTTTTATGTCCTTATAGGAAAAAGCAATGACAGGTTAAATGACTGAAAAGCAAAAAGAAGCCAAAAATATATCACAGATCAACCCACGAGTTTCAATGAGTATTTCTTTTCTATAAAGCCGTAAAAGCCTGGTTGTGCAGCTCTAAACATAAAATTAAAGAGCACATACACTCAAACACAGACTGTGAGCGAAGCCATCTGTGACATACCTTCAAATGATGGGATGAAGTGTAACAAAAAAATGAAAAACGTGACTCTAAAAATAGCAAAACCTGCAGAGCGGTTATTCCTGGACTTCCTGCTCTCACATCTCAAACATACATACCCTCAAAGAAAATACGGACTGGGTACATGCTAAAGATATCACCTCACGTGCTTCCATGTAGAAGCCAGTGCCAACAAAAGCGTACACTGAAGTCCAACAACATTAACTCATCTGTAACTCAGAAAACTGTCGGTGTGATTACTTTTTTGTGCTCTTGTCACACATCTACAAGTTCTCTCTCTCTCTCTATCTCAGCCCTTCAATCAGCTCCCCTTAGTAAGGAGTTGACCTCCAAGACAGTCCCCCGATAACCTCTCGTGTTAAGAAGTCCAACTTTATGTTTACAGGCTGACTCTAATGAACAGTCTTGGTCTCTTTAGCTGAGTTCCCCCTTCTTAAGACCTGTAGGGAGGTGAGTTATTTTATAACTTCGGCACATATAGGGCCTTGGGGATGGACACGATGTCCAGATGGGGATCTGTTCATTCAGCCTCATCTCCGGTGCCAATGCCCACTTTTTAGATTTAAATTGCGTGTAGACATTGAGGGTTCTAGGGAGGAGCTGTGCTGACGCCAGATGTTGTCTGGCATAGGGTCTTCTGCGCCATGTGCACTGGCTCGCTGGATAACTGGGGCCCGGGCTTCCCCCATGCCTGCTTCTGTTCCTGGGGGGCGGGGCTGTGGCTCCCCACACCCACTATTAGACACTACATGGAGAAACCTTATGAATTCAAGCAGTCTCACGCACACAGGTTCCCACAGACACACAGTATCTTGGGCTGCCGCTGCCTCTAAAAATATCTCATATTATTAGCACTGTGTGATGTTCAGTAACATTGTCACTGTTATTTATGCATTGTTGCTGTGGTTTCTCTGCTGCTTTTTTCTCTTTATCCCTTTTACTTTTAAACCCTCGTCTTCTATTTTTCTCTCCTTCTGTTACCTCGTTTTAATTTAGTTACTTCCTATTTTTTCTTTTGTTTTCTTAAACTTTGTCATCTGTCTCCTTGTAGGCTCTGATTGGCTGTTGTTAAAGTTTGCCAACTTGTGGAATTGCAAAACCCTCTCATTAACAGCTTGTCTAAGCAAACATATGCACCAAAGCCCCACGGCAGGTTTGCACTTCACATGTCATGATGGGTTAATTGGAGATTAACTGGCCCAAAACTCCCCAAACTCTGGGCCCATCTTAAGCCACAATAAAATGTTTTAGATCGAAAACACCAACAAAGTCCCAGTAAGCTGAAACAGAAACTGAGCTCACAGCAATGGTGCTAGTTTGTAGTCATGTACTGTTTACAAGGACACCCGCAGTGAGCTTAGACTGAAGAAGTCATTTAGATGAGTGATGAAACATTTCTCCCACTGATGAACAGGATCAACTTTCTGGGATTTCCTTATCTGGATGACTGAGCATGCATCAACAGACCAACAGAGTCCACTAATTATACCAACAAACCATCACATCCCAACTGCCCCAGTACTTCAACTATAGCATAGCAGCTAGCAACTTTTCGTCTTGCTCATAAGTCAAAAACAGATCAAAATGACAAAGTCAGGACCAAAATTCATTACAAGGACAAAAGTATTGGACTGCACAGGTGTAGAAAACCAAGCAGCTAGCCATGCAGTCTGCCTTTACAAACATTTGTGAAAGAATGGGTCATTCTAAAGAGCTCAATGAACTTGAGTGCAATGCTGTAACAGCATGCCACTGTTGCAACAACTTAGTTTATGAAATATTTTCCCTCCTTATTATTAAATGCACCATCAACGTTATTGCAAAGCAGAAGTATTTTGAACCACAGCCACTTAGACCACATGCAGTTATAGAGCGGGGTGGGCGAGTGCTGAGCTGCATTGTCCATAAAAGCTCTCCAAAACCTCCTCTGGCATTAACATCAGCACAAAGTCTGTGCGCCAGGAGCTTCAGAGCATGGCTTTCTATTACCAAGCAGTCCCTGCAGGTGTAATCTGCACATGAATGAATGTTTTTTTTCACATAGTGTTCTTTTGACATGTTTACTTATAAAAGACTAAAATGCATTTCAACAATAAGAGCAGGCTACTATGAATTATGCTAAATTCAGACTCAATGAAACAGACATTGTGCTGAGACAAGGCTTTAGTGTCTGTTTACATCTGAGTTTACATCATGTTTGCACCAGCTCTGCTTTTATGCAACAATTTCATCTCATAGGCTTTTAACCACAGATTTGTTTATTGTGTGTTTTAAACGAGTTAAATAAGGAGGGGTTGAATTGCTGTGCAATTGCCGTCTATACAGCGTTATACATAAATAAATACCGCACATTTCCTTGTTAGAGGCTGGACTCAAGAATAAAGTTGACAAATTTCCTTTACCAATATAAAAGAAAACATGACATCAAAAATTAATCATAAGTCATGGTCATTCCAAGAAAAAAAAATCAGTCAGCAGCTCCCACCTGACCCCCTCACAATCAGCTGATTTTAACTTTTGGTACATTGCACAATAACTTCACAGCCAGCAGCTACATTACACAGAGCTCAAATCTGACTATATTAGAAAACCACTGTACACCCAGAAGGAACTGCAGCAAGAAGATGAGCGTGGTATCAAGATGTAGGTAAAAGGGAGACCTTTCATATGCTGTAACTTGTTTTGAGCCACCGCCTATCCCACATGTTTACCCAAACTTTAGCTTTTGTATTTTTCTCCAGTGAATTGTGAGGAAACAGTTCAAACATCCAGGGTACTGGTGCTTGTTTTTTAGCCCTGAATACAGATATGAGGTCTCAAAAATCCCTTTTTTCCCCCAACAAACTTGAGAAAAAACTGGCCCCATCCTTTCAAACTCTCAGGGCCTTTAACTTAGACTTTAACTGCATCTATAAACTGTGCTGTGATCTTAGAAGTTAATTTTGTAAACACGCTTGCAGTCTAAAATGTGAAATACAGCGAGGGGGTGCAGGAAAAGTGACTTTGCTGTAACTATTAGCCTGCAGCCTCTGTGGGAATGGCTGTAGGCTGAATGGATGGGCTGTAAGTGTAACATGTATGTGTAAAGCACACCCCTGATGAAGCCCTGCTTGGCTAACCCTGCTGTAAATAAGACATCTGCTTCCAATAATACTCCAAAACACGACATATCTGAAATCGAGGCGAGATGGCTATCGCTGCATTCCTCACGGCACAGCTCCCTGCAAGAACAATGAGCGGCCAGTGTTGTTGCCGCTCACTTTATCTGCCAGATCTGTCCTGGAAGGGGCGTGGACTGTAAATATGAGTGTGTGTTACGTGTGTGTGTGTGTGCGTGTGTGTGTATGAGAGAGAGAGAGAGCAGGGGGGGAGGTCAGGAGGGGGTGTGTTGGACTCAGAGAAACACTCCCCTGCATTCATACAAAGGCACTTTTGTCTCAGACGCACCAACGACACCTTTTCAGAACAATAGAAACTAAAGATGATTTTGGCGCCTGTTTCCTGCTGGAGTTAAGACACCAGAGCCAATATCATACCTGCAATTTAACACCTGTTTCACAACCCAAGTATGAAAGAGCTCAGTGAAAGAAGCACCAGAGTTGATCTGGAGTTGTTTGCCAAGTTCAATGTCTGTTCGTAGTTTTCTTTTGGGGGTCATTTCTTGTGTTTCTTAGTACTTTTCCAGCGTTCTCCTTGTCTCCTTGTCTTTGTTCATACTACTGCGGTTAAAATTGAGGGAAAAAAAATCTTCAACATATTCTTAAGTACGTGCAGGATTTATTAACCCCCATGGGCTCTGTTGGTTACTCTGATGTCCCGGCTCGCCTTTGCTGGTTGACGGTCTCCACACTGAGACCAGAACTGTGACTTCTACATTAGATTCAATCTCTTCTTAAAACATTAATTTAGTGAAAGGCTATTATGATTGTTTACGGTAGTTTTGTCCCTTGGTTTGTCACTAATAGCCTTATTTATTTTAGATATTCTGCTCTTCTTTGTTCTTCCTAAGGATTTTATTTTTTAGAAACCGACTGATATATTAGCAGGGCCGATATTTAAGTCCATATTAGTTATTCACGACGTACCTGTATCAGCATTTATAACGGGCATTAAATGAAAATGTAAAAGGCAAAAAAAGGACCAGAGAAACACCCTTTAGGCATGTTATGAATGTTCATGTTACGTAGTTTTGGCGTTGTGCAACTTCCCTGTTGGGCATACGTGTTTGGAACCCTACAAACAACCAGCTGATGTGAGCAGAGTTGAGAAAAGCATGAACAAGTAAATACAATTTTTTTTTTAAATAACATTAAAAACGTGAGGGAGATCTGTTTGTTTCATGTGTCTGAAAGACAAAAAAAATATCGTCCAATATATCAGGTTTTTATAATAATCGAATATCGATATTGGTCTTAAAAAACTTAAATCGGGCTGTAACTTTTTTAAAAATTGAAATATGTTTTTCCAGTTTATCTCTACGAAGCACTTTGTAACTTTAATAAAAGTACTTTATAAACTTCTCAGAGTGTAAGTCTTTCTCTCGTTGTCTCTGGAGCTGAATTTGGTTGTGAGCTCGCTGCCATTTTAACCACACAGTTGTTTTTAAATTATTCCAGGCCTAAACTGACATCCCGACAGGCTTAAGCACAGGATAATTTGGCATTTTTAAGACTTTTTGTTAGGCACAAGCTACAGCTGTTAAGGATATTTTCCCACTGTTCAAGGGAAAATAAAAAATAAAAATCTGGAACTGTTTTAGAGACTTTCAGTTCTTCATCACACTGTTTTTAACACTTATTAAATGCGACACAACACATACATATTGGCCAATATGCTGCTATCAGTCAACAGCTCTGATGTTGGCTGATAATTTTGGATTTTCAAGTCCAATTTTATAGCCTGTAACCAAAGAGGAATGAATTTCAACCAGCATTTATTGTGATGCAGAAAAAGAGGAATTTGATTTTTATATAAAGTAAGAGTTTATAGTATGGGATCAGGAGCAGGGGAGCAGAAACAGGATTTTATATAATGTGTGGGTTTTCAAATGGGTTACTCATAAGAAATGAAGTGGGACTCTCTCAAATTACCTGCTCCAAAAATCCCATTAATCCAAATGTTGGCTTTATTAGCCAACATAAAAATGCATTTTTATATGCTTTTACTCCAAGGACTCAGTGGCATCATGATGTTTTGACCTTGATATGACAACCAGGAAGTGAAAGTTGGGACGCTCATGTTCGTCACATGTTAGTCATAAGAAGAAACAGTGCCTCTGCTGAAAGCTGGCCCATCGCATAGAGCACCAAAACACAACAACAAAATCTTAGCAGCAACATCTGACCATTTTATTCCCATGTGAGTTCAGTCTCAGAGCAGAAATCATCTATCTAATTGATCAACGCAGAGTACAATAAATCACAAGTTTAAAAACAAGAGTGCCGTGGGGGAAAAACAAGTCACTGAATTGTTTTATACCTCAAAAACATCATCAAAATTTCCAATTTAAGGCTTCAAACTGTTCCTCAACCATCAGCAGTCCTGCTCTTAGCAGGACTAATTTGATTATTGTGAATTTATTATAAAAGTAAAAGTGTCGGGAGACATAAACTTGTTGTTCCAAAGGTAATTTCCACCAGTGTGGCCTGAGCAGCTGGCAGAATCCTTAATGTCCTTAGCTTGTTTACATTGTTTCTTTTACAACTTGAACCACAAACCATGCTGCTGTAGAGAAGGTAAATAGACTGGTATTTACATTGTGCTATCCTACTTAATTTTTAGCGCTCAAAGCACTCTCTCACATGCCTCTTTCACACAAGTGCTTTTAAACTTAAAATTCACACACTCGTACTCAAATGGATGCATCACAGGCAGCTCAGGGATCAGTATCTTACCCAAACATACTTCAACGTGCAGGCTAGAGGAGCCAGGGATCAAACCAGCAACGTTCTGACTGGTAAATGACCCACTCCACCTCTTGAGTCACAGCCACCCAAAACTTTACACCCCATCCACTAACCAGGTCCAACTCTGCTTAGAGATCGGCATGCCCAGGGTGGTATGGCTGCAATCCAAAGACCCCCTTCTAAAGGTTCTTTCCTGGACTTTCAGGGTTTAAAAGGAACCATGGTGCTAAAGAGGACCGGTCTGAATAATCTTAGTGCACTTTTAACAATTTAAAATCAACAGTAGTGCTATAGAGAACCAATCTAAAGGATTTTTAAGGGTTTAAAATGAACCATGGTGCTACCTTCTGAAGGTTCATTATTGTACTACTATGAAAATAACATTACCATGCCATAAATAAAAGGTTCTTTACTGGATATTTTAGGGTATTAATTGACTGAACTGCTACAGAAAACTCCCTTTTAAAAGTTCTTAATAAACCATGGTGCTACAGAGAACCCCTTGAAGGTTCTTCATTGCTCTTTAAAGAGTTTAAAATGGGTCATCGTTCATTGGAGAACCCCTCTAAAGGTCCGTTCAATAATGCTTTGGTGTTTTCCCGTCCTGGAGTGAGAGAGCCGTAGACGTACTGGGAAAGCAGGATGTGACACTAATATGTTCCAGTGGCAGCCAGCGGTACTGCAATGCAAGAAATTCCCAAGTGAGGTTATTATGCTGAATTTGGAATGCCTTAGTTTTACATTCATAAGGCAACATGTAAAGTCCAGGAAAGTTTTTTTTTTTTTTTTTTTTGGCTTTGACGCACCTAAAAAGTAACCGTTATTCAACTGAGTTGGCACCACTTTGAAGTCCAGTATCCAGCTGCTATAAAACATCTGTGGGAAGGAGTCAAGTAGCCTCCTCCAACACCTCTGGGACGGAGTTTAACCCCAAAACGGGGCAGGCCCTTGTTTCTGCAAGTTTCTGCAGCCGGGGTCCAAAATGTGGAGGCTGATACGTTAACAACGCCTGCAAGCATTTCTCATGCAGATGTCCAAATACTTCTGGCTACTCATTGTGCAATTCAACCTTCTCGTTATTGTTTTACAACTTTGAGTACAATCCATCCGCCGTCTCTTTGTCTCTGTCACACACGGACATTAACATAAATTTAAATGCTTTCCTTGTACAACAAAGTGTAAACATAAAGGTACACTGCCGCAGGGCAGGCTGCTGTAACGCCGCCTCCAGACCTCTCTGTGGGCTTAACTGACTCTCACACTCACAACTCCCTCACTCAACACTGTTTCCTGAAAGAAAAAAGAAAAGAAAGACAAACTTTTCCTAAAAACTGAACATGGCAGACTTACGTAACCCTTTGCGTGACACTGAACTATGTTAATTTGAGTGGAGGGAGGGAGGGAGGGAAAAAACAAACTCCCCTAAAACACATAGAGAGAGAAGGAAAAAGACAGGAAAAAAGTATGTTGTGGCAGTCGGAGGAGGAGGAGGAGAAAAAACAGAGCGAGTCTCAGATTACGCCATCCTCCCTCCCTCCCTCCTCCCTCGTGGAAACATTGCGTGAGAGCGCTCTACGTCCTGATTATGATTAATGCAGGTAGTGCCACACACACACATACGCACACATACACTGAAACCGCGGTTCTGGCTGGGTTCTGCCGTGGGTCCCTGCTCAGACCTGTGGTTCTGTACGGGGCAGTTAACACTCCGTCTGGCTTGTTAAAGCTAAAAATCACAAACTGGTAAAAATCACAGCGAGGAGGCCAGCGTGGCTGAGAGCAGAGGGTTCTTTACGGCACCATGAAGGGTCTCAGACAAAATATATCCCCAGGATGCTTTAGAGAACCCTTCTAAAAGTTTTTAATAGCACTTTTAATGGATTAAAATGTCCATGCTGTTATGGAGAACCTTTCTAAAGGTTCTGTACAGCACTTTTAAGAGTTTAAAATAACTACTTTGATACAGAGAACCCTTCTATGAGGTCCTTAAAGCACTTTTAAGGGTGTAAATGATCAATGGGGCTATATAGGATCTACAAAGAACCTTCTAAAGGTTCTCTCCTGCATGTTTAAGTGTTGAAAATTAACATTGGTTCTATAGAGAACCAATCTAAAGTTCTTTCGTGGATTTTCAGTGTTTCGAATTAACTATGTTCCCCCTGGAGAATCCCTCTGAAAGTTCTTCATGGGAGTTGTTTAAATTGAACCATGGTGCTATACAGAACTCCTTTAAAGGCTCTTTACAGAACTTTAAATGTGGTGAAAAGGTCTTATAGGAAATCCTCGACAAAGGCAACAACACAACTAAGGATATTGGCTGAAATACAACAGGGTGTTATGGTGCCCCATGATGCCTTAGAGGACTCCCATAAAGTGGCCCATGGTGCTACTGAATTTAACAGTATGGTTAAGGGTCTATGATTAACTTACTGAGCATTGTTCTCTGGAGAGGCTGCAAAGCAGCATAATGTGTCCAAGACTCAAATACAGTGCTTTATAAAAGTTCTCCAAAGTTATTTACACCCCCATGAGAGGTCTGATGAGGACACTTCAGGATGGTGCTTTGGAGAACCTCTAGAGAAGCACCTTGAATAATATAAGTAGAACAATTAGAGCCCGGTGCTTTATATAACCTCTAAAGGGTTCTTTCCCAAAGGGTCTAAAATAGACTTACATACTTGTGGTGCCTTTGGAAACAGCAACACCATTGACTTGATCCTTTAGACATCCTCACTTCTATACAGTATCTTCCATCCATCAACACCACAGGGGGCCTCTAAAGGATATTTGCAGCAGATGTATTAATGTTTTTTAAACTATGTGGACATTGCGTACCAGAGTACTGGATTAGAGACCCAATCTAAGTTTTTCTTTATGATCTCATAGAAGGAACTATTGTAAAACGGTGCTTTAGAGAACCTTTAAATATGCACTGGAACCATTATATGCTGTTTTAAGGGCTATAAAGTTCATTCTAGGCCGGTGACATTACAGTGGGTCATCTATCAATTGGAAGGTCGATGGTTTGAGTCCCGGCTCCTCCAGTCTACAGAAATCACATGAGCACCAGTCCGTTTAAGTGTCAGTGAAGAGATTTATTTACACCAGTTTACATCCAGTTTGAATTGTTAGGGGTTTCTTTAAGAGCATTCTACTTCAGTGGCAAGAGAAAAGCCCACTTCTAGTGTTTATTCACAGCAAAATTCATGACCAACTAAGTCTATCATTAGTAATATCTCTATTTTTTCACTTTCTAGGGCTGGACAATCTGAGGGCTCTGTTCTTCTGTTTTTGTGCAAAGAATAACTTTGTGGTTCCCAAAATGAAGACCTCAAGGACCCGCAGCAGCGCTCGAAGGGCTTCTAAGAAGTCCTGAAACATCATCTCTGACAAAGCAGAAGGACAAAGATTCACTGTGCTTGGCTTCCCTATAAAAACGGGAAAGGCGCCGTGATAATGAAATGAGCAAAACTCCGTCCAAAAATGGTTCCTTCTCTACGCAGAGGTAGTTTTCAAATTGTGCTGGGGGTGCCTCTGAGGCGTCCCCGATTGGGGAATCAAGAGGGAAACAAAGATACTATACATATATTTAAATCATAAGTCGAATCACAGGAAGGTGGTACAATGAGATTTCTGATGTGGGGTTTCAGTCTTTACAGTGTCAACCTCCCCGCCTACAGGGCACACTCAAACAAAAACTCAAAGATAAATTCCAGTTCAGCACCATCCACTTCTGAGGAGTCCTTTAAGGAGTTTTTAAAGGCCACAGATCAGTCTGGGAAGGCCAGCTGTCCCAGATGGTATAATTAGATTTAAATGATACTGAAGGAACAGTTAACTTTATTCTCCAGGCAGTGCTGCTGGACCTCACCACTTCACATTACCTCGGGGTGGCTGGCCAGCATTGCATAACCACAGCAGGGAAAAATAGACTTTATAGTCCTATGGATTCAACAATGCAGCTACTATTTCACACACACACACACACATAGAGGGCACAAAAACGCTTATTACAATGTAACGCAGGTTGTAATACACGAGTAGTGAAGGGATGTTTGCACAGCTGCACCTAAAAAAAGGAAAAAAGCCATCCCTGGTGTTTGAAAGCTTCACTGTGACATGTATGCATGCTTTAGGGGGGAAAACACACATTGTAGTTCAACATAAACATTAAAAACCACCAAAGTGAGGTGTTTTCATATGATCACACGTCCTAGCTTCTATGGAAGGTCACAGGGACTGCCCGTGCTGGCAGAACTGTAGTATTACATTAGTAAACATTAAAAGCGTTATAAAGCTGGTATGACGACCACACCATGGAGCTCATAAATTGCAATAAAACGTCTGTCTTTAGCTCTCCGGTCACCTCAGACACCTCAGAGTGCTCGGGGGTTTTGCTTTGCGGTGTTTGGGGAGTTGACTTACATTTTCTGGACGGGCTTCTTCCGTTTCTTCGCGGCGTAAAGCGCTGTGTTCGGCAGCATGATGAATTCAGAGGAAACAAAGTGAGCTACAAGTGGCTTTATCCCGGCTTTATGTGCGCGTTAACAGGTCCGGGCGTGTTCAGAAGACTCGCATGGCCCGAAAAAACTGAAAAGGAGACGGTTAGAAACCCCCCCCTCCTCTCGGTCCTCGGCTGCTTCGAGTCCTGAGTGCCTCTCAGCTGAAAAAAAAAAAAACTTTTTGTTGTCTTAAATCAAAACGAGTCTCCGGTAGAAGTTCAAAACTACTACAACTTTTTTATTTCCACGACGTGTAGGCCTCCTCGTCCGAGATATGGGCGAGTAAAGCGACTTTTAGGCGTTAAAAGTGTGAAAAGTCCTCGGAGGAGTTTTATGTAAGTCCTCGGGCTGCGCGTCACCTCCGTAGTGATTTGACAGGGCCGCTCAGCCGCCGCGCGCTCCCGTGGCGGTGAGTGTGAATGTGTGTGTGTGTGTGTCACTGTACTGAGAGAGCAGAATATTTAAGGTGGTCCAAATGTGGGCCAACTGAAATACACACCGCAGCTGAGGAATGGTTAGGAAACCGCATTCCAACCGGGAAGACCTTAAGGACGGGTTTTTTTTTTCATTGTAACGCTTGTATAAGGCGTTTACTAACAAAATAAATAAATAAAAGTTAGTCATTAAATTATATTTATGCTTATAATTACAGTTATTAAAGAGCTATATATGTTAATATATATGCTATATATATGCTATATATGATATATATATATATATATAGAGAGAGAGAGAGAGAGAGAGAGAGAAATATTTTCTGATATTTGCATTTATGTATAAATTCTTCAATACTGTTAAAATTTTTATAAAGCCCAACAGATAAAAAAATAAAATTTAATGTTTACTTATATTATGTAAACTTATAATCTAATACTTAAAGGTTAATACTGTAATCTATGCTTACTTTAGACTTACAGTATGTTTACTTAAAAGTATACTTACATTATGTAAAGTTATGTAAGATTATAAAGGAATACATCTAAATTAATACTGTAGTATATTCTTTCATTATGCTTATATTTTGTACTTTTAAATGTATACTTAGATTAAATTTTAATAAATTGTACAGTACTGCAAATGTTACATACATTCCAATAAATAAATAACTTAAAATTACATAAAACAGTAATATTACTGAGAAAAAAATACATTTACATGGCAACATATATGGCATTTGTTTTGCCTACAATCATTACAACTAGTTAAAAATTTATTTACATTTTTCCTATACGCACTAGTTTATCTATAACGATCATACTCCTTAAAAAAATAGAATTTAAAAGTTTTAAAATTATTTGAACTCTTGATTCTGACGTCTAACATCATTTAATAAAGAAAGTCATATTTAAAAATTCAATAAATTTAAACACAAATCAAATTGAATATATCATGGATTATAAATCTTTAAAATGTACAAAAACAATTAATTAAAAAAATGCACAACTATTATACTTTACATTGTATGTATTTTTTGTTTATTTCTTATTTCTTGCATGTACAACATCTGCTATAGTGGAGGCCATTGATGGTATGAAGTAGTACAGGACCCTTCAGATACTGGACGCTTGTGGTGGCAGAGATGAATCAAGTGGAGACATAGATGAGGATCTCCATCTGGCCAGGATGAAGTGGAGTTCGGAGTCTGAACAGCAGGATGACAGAAGATAACTGATATATAAAGAACACAGAAGCGATTGATTGGCTCGCAGAAGGTGGGCAAGAAAAGGATTAGGTCAGAATCTGACGGTGTGGCAAAGTGTAAGTGGTGTAAAGAACAGACTAGTATCCCAAACACCCAGGAATGCAAGTAGATGAATGAATGCATATCTTTCTCATTGAACATACACATAAGCTTCATAACAAGGATGTAAAACCCAATTTGATCACGAGTGGGCCAAACAAGTAGAACCATAGTTTTCCAAAAGACTGCACTGAGTCCTGTGGAAACTCTCTTTCTCGGAAGACTGAATGTGGACCTAAGTACACCTCATAATCCAGTAGCTCGTAGAACCACCTTTAGCAGAAATAACTTGAAGCAGTTGTTTTCTGTATGACTATCAGTCTCTCACATCACTGTGGGGGAATTTTGGCCCACTCTTCTTTACAATGTTGTATCAGTTCATTTAGGTTTGTGGGCGTTTGTTATGTACACCTCTCTTAAGGTCTTGGCAAAGCATTTCAATGAGGTCAGGGTTTAGACTTTGACTCCGCCATTGCAGCACCTTGATTCTTTTTCAGACATTCAGTTGTAGATGTTATTGCAGTGCCTGGGACCCAGTTTCAGCCAAACTTTAGCTGTCAGACAGATGGCCTCACATTTGACTCTAGAATATTTTGGTATACAGAGGAGTTCATGGTCGACTCGGTGACTGCAAGGTGCCCAGGTCGTGTGACTGAAAAACAAGCCCCTCCACCACCGCGTTGACAGCTGGCAGAGTTGTTTGTGCTGATATGCTGTGTTTGGCTTTGTGCATTATGGCCAAACATCTCCACTTTGGTGTCATCTGTCCAAAGTACATTGTTCCTGAAGTCTTGTTGTTTGTTGAGATACAGCTTTGCATCAACCTAAGCTGTGCTATTGTGTTTGTTTGACAAAGAAGCGGCTTTCTCCTGGAAGTGATGGAAGCGTCATGAACTGTAACATTTATCATGCTACCCGAGGACTATAGATTCTGAGATATTGCTCTTGGGTTTTTTGCAGTTTCTGAGCATTGCACGGTCTGGACCTTGAATTTGCTGGCACATCCACTCTGGGAAGACTGTGGCATTTTTCATAGGACTGTGAAGAATCCTATGAAGATGTCATTTTTTCCCCACATTGTTGGACTTCCACCCTTTTTTAATTGTAAGCATGTACCATTCTGAAATGTACGCACCATTCAAAAGATGATTAAGAGTGCAAAATGTTCTGAGAGAATATTTCATCCACAATGAAATTTATAGATTCCAATAAATCTTCAAAAGCACAAAAACTGAATTAAATAACCATATTTTATGTCTATTTGACTGTATTAAAAATTTCAAAACATTTTTTAGATTTTATTGGAAAAAACATTTGATCAGAAAAACGAAAAACAACAATAACAAAAAACACTCAGTTTGTGTGAACCAACATCACACACCAACACTTGTCCCCTTGTCTTGAAGAGCTTTGAGTGGTCAGTGGGACTAGAAATGTTATATTTAAATCCCAGGAGGGAACATCAGAGCTCATGCTGATTTGCTACATCAGTATCTGTTCTCCTTACAAGTCACTGATCCAACTGACATCTTGGCTACTTAACAGGGCTGTTCAATTAAAAAAACAAACTCAAACTAAGACAGTTTTGTAAGCTGATTGGCCCAAAATTCTTCCCACAAAAATTTCTCTCAAGCAGAAAAGATCTGATAAATGTTGGCTGCTATGGCTGCTAACAGAGAATCACCAAGTTACTAAATTCAAGAATTAAGTGATTCACCAATAAAGATGTGAGAAGTATGACCTCTTGTATCTTTACTGGTTTATGCTAATGGAGATCAGACTGCATGTCATGAGTAACCAGTACAAAAATACACATAATTCCAAAGATTTCACAGTCTTACAACTTTAAATGAATTCACAGCGAAAACAAACCTAATGAAAGGATTAGCACATGAGCAGCAAAAGAAATCTTGAAAAAAAGGAAGTGCAGTCTTAAAGCATCTGTATTAGAAAGGGGAGACAAATGGGAACACAGCTGAACTGAATAATAACTAATGAGACAAAGGGAACACGGGATACCAAAATAAAACAGGAAGAAACTAAACGAGAACAGAAACACAGACTTGAAACTGACACACACACAAAAAAAGGGAAATAAAACGTAGAGACAAGACTGACTACACACAGGAAACACAATTTACTAAACACAGGAGACAAAACTCTGAGATATCTGAATACTCAGCGCACAAAATACAGGAATATTCAACAAGCAAGGAATAATCGAATGCAGATTAGAAAGTCAAAAAACTCAAACACTGGGACAACTGACCCAGGACCACACACAGGGTGTTTTTACTTATTTATTTATTTTTAGAAAGCTAATGTTTAGATTTTAAAATACTGGTTTAATGGGGGCTGTATACTCTTAGACATCTTTACCTTTATCATCTTTAAGCTAATGTTGATTCTGCAATTAGGATTTATTTTTTCACTCTGACCCACCCCCCTTCCTTTTTCATCCAGTGCTTTCACTTACTCCACCAATCACCAGAGGCTTACTCAAGCTACACAAACTTTTGAAGGCCACACTGGCTCAGTTTGGACAGGACATGCTGGTTTGGCCTGTCCTTCAGGTCATCTGAGGACATTTTTTGTGTCCTTCAGAGAATCCAGACCCTGAAGTGCAGCGCAGCTTATAAAACATCAAGTTTGTTTACACAGCCTTAAAATAGCTAGTGGTCGAGCTCAAACTAAAAACATGACATTTGGGAGATTTTCCCAGGGCCATGCAGTTTGAAATGTTTAAAAATCACCCCGGTTTTATGTAAAAATGAATGATTTGGCAGCACAAACTGTAAAACCGTCACTAACTGGGTGTTATTTGAAGTTGAAGGCCGAGTTTCTTTGCCATGTGGCTGAACTCTGCCTGTACTGACAGAGGTTTGCAGTTAGGACAAGGTGCATGTACATATTTACTCAGTGTTTGGGTCATTTGACAGCCCGTGTCATCCTACGCTCTGTCAGAGGTAGGTGATCCAGGCGTTACAGGATTGTGAAAGTGAACTATTCGTGTATTGTTTATTGTTTCGGTGTAACCACTGTCAGCATGATATATCATGGTGTTTTGTGCTAAGCAAGGGGCTTGTTTCGGCACACCGAATTCACTCCTTGTGAACTTTTTGCCTGGAAATAAGAAGCTCAGAAGCTCCACTGGTTCAATCACAACATCTGTCTGGTATAAAGTAAACTGGAACTTTTGGGGTCGATTTTTTATTTGTGACTTCTCATCACGATGGTTCAGGTTGTGTAACACGCCGCTGACTTCCAAGACTGCAGTTGTAAATATGAACTGTCACGCATCAGGATTCTGCTGGATGGAAACAATGACAAAAAGCAGCACCAAACAAAAGGCGAGGTTTTTATTTAGAGCTTAAAGCTCAGCACCGCTTTGTGCTGCAGAAAATGCACCTCGGGCCTAATACACGTAATTTATTTAAAGCAAAACCCCAGCAAGAAAAGCTGCTGCATTCATACTTATGCAGAGACAAACATATAGAATGTGCACTGACAGACAAACGTGGTGCAGCTTTATGTGCAAGAATTAGCCAAAGCACGCACCTAACTTTATTTCCCTTACTTCATGGAAAGACGAACTTATTTAAGGCAGATTTTTTTCAGATGTTTGTCACCACACAGGGTGTTAATGAGCCCTCTCAGGCCAGGTACTGGTTACTAATACTTCACTTTTAACAATGAGCTGCTTTCTTTTGCATGCTGTTTTGTCAATGAACTGATCCTGGAACTGAAGCTTTCGTTACCCGTTTTGCAGCCTGTAATGTAGGACGTCTTCACAGAAGCCACTCTGCTTGGTGGCTGGTGTTGTTGGTTACAGGAGCCTCTGATGATGTGGGAACCTCAGAGTGGAACTGAAACTGTCTGGAAAGTAAGAACAAAAAGGACTCACTTTGGACATCAAGTTATTTTGCTTTAACTCTCAAGCAGCTGATCTATTTAGTGACTAAAATGACAGAGTGGGGCAACACATAGGTGTTAAAAAACACACATATAAAAGCCAGTGTTCCGTAGTGTCATCTAAGATTGGTTTGGTGTCAGTTGTCTGCCTTATGTTTAATATAGTAAAGCTAAATGTCACACACCCTGTGCTTTTCAAAGGGCATTTGAAAAACTCAGCAGCAGAGTCTCATGACTTACTTACTCAAAAAGAAAATCCACAAACCGTAATGCTGACCAGAAGGAAGTGTGCATCTACCCCCCGACGAGAGGCTCTTCCAGATGTCGATGCTGATCCTTTGGTCTGAGCTGCACTGCTACACTCTAGTCCTAGATGAAGAATGCAGGTCAATGGAAGGAAAATTGTCCCTACACGTAGACTGTATATGAAAAATGGCTATATCCACTGTATGAAGGATGCAGCTCAGTCAAAGGAAAATCGTCCTCAGACGTAGACTGTATATGAAAGATGGCAATAGCCAGTGGATGAAGGATGCAGCTCAGTAAAAGGAAATAGTCCCTAGATATAGACTGTATATTAAAGATGGACAAACCATAACAATAATCTATTAACTAAATTATTATTGTAGCCATAAGACTTCATTGTGACTTTGATATTTTTAACGTTATATGTTTCATTTCACAATTTACTTTTAAAATATGAGTGAAGGGTGGTGGAGAGCCTTTACAAAACTCAGGGGTACAGAAGGAAACCTAGTCCACAGTGATATGTTTTTCACAGTAGTCAGCCACATGTCTGCACTTTCCTGTCATTAGACGCCTTTCAGTGTCCAATATGTAGTCAGCTTTGGAAAATGCATGAACTGGCCCTTTAAACAGCTCAGACGGCGAGTTAGTTCTGTGTAACGTCACTTCTGTGAAATCCAGCAAGACAATGACAAACATCCCAGATAATCAATTTATTACCTGTTGCCACGTTTTGTTAGTATGTGCATCACTCATAGTTATTGTGTCATTACAGTGTGCATGGATGTTTACTGCAAATCATGGGACTTTGAGCGAGGGGGAAATATTGTGACAGCTTTGATTGAGGTCAGACTGTTTGCTATAAAATAAAGTTGACTGTTCATGGGAGGCTAAATAGGCCCCTCAGGCCACTGGGAAATGTGCCTGATGTGTGGTCACTATCATTCGTACAGCACTCATACACCACAGAAGCAATCTCAAGGCACTTTAAAGACCCTGAAATAACACCCTATTGGTTGGGATGCTGTGTAAAAATGTAAATAAAAACAAAATGCAGTGATCTGAAAACCTCATAAACCCACATTGTAGAACACAGAAAACACAGAAGATAGTTGAACTGAGATATTTTACTATGTCATGAAAAATATACTCTCATTTTGAATTAGATGTCAGTAACACTTCTAAAAAGTTCTGATGAGGGGTTACATAAATTACATACATTTGGTATGATCACACACACATCATAGATAAGTTGTAGTGCGAGCTCAACTTAATTGCTTGGTGCACAGGAGTTTAGTGCTTCTGCAGCATGACTGAGGAATTCACTGAGCGACTGGGACTGTGCAGGTAGGATTTTCAGAAGTAAACCTTATGTGTCTTTGAAACTAAAAACAAGTCATTCTTCAGCTTGTGCAGCTGGTTTTAAAGCATTTAAAGCAACTAAAATCTGGGAAAACAAATGGAAATATCATAAGAATATTGTTCGCTAAGTGCCCTGTTTTTAATTTTTACTATATTTTTCATGTTTGTGAAAGATGTAAAATAAAGTGACCTGAGCTAAAGAGTTTAAAACCCATCAGGAAAGTATTTACTGAAGTCACAGATCAACCGAAAAATAAGGTTATTTTTTCGAATAGACTTCTATGCAATCTGACAGGAGTGGCCCCCTGCTGGCCATTTGAAAGAATGCAGATTCGAGGTACTTTCAGTTTGTATTCCTATGTGAGCAGCGCTGCTGCTTTTTGGGGTTTTTTTTGTAGTAACTGGGTCATGATTTATGAAAAAACCATTTTTTTAAATGTGTTTTTGTGTTTGAACCTAATGGAACTTGCTTTGTGGTTCTCAAAGGCAGATATCTGCAAAACTGGGCAACTCACACCAAAACAGTGTAGATGGTTACAGGGCAGAGGGAAAAATATGTAAATTTGATATTTTTAGCAGGACTGTGGTGAGGACGATTTTTCCCGAAATGCTGTGTTTCTTTTTCTTTAAAGAAGAAAAAGAAAAAAAGACCAGCTGTGAACTCGATCAGATGGGTTGGTATATTTAGATTCTTAGCTCGCTTTTTGCTTGAATCTATGCGATACTGCAAATTTTGGTATCGATCTGATGCCAAGTAAATACAGGGCCAGTATTCCTGATACCAGTATTGATACTTTTAACCTATAAAAGGGCAGCTCATGTTGGGAAGGCCAGTGTGTCATGATTTATGTGATGAATTATCATCAATTTGCAAATTCTGAACACATTTTAAAGACCACTAAGTCACTGTGATTTTTATTTTCCAGAATAATTAACTAACACAACAAAAACACATCTTTTCACCTTGTCATGTATTTTGAAACTGGTTTTTTTTTTTTGAGCCCTTGAACTTAAATCTCTAAAGCACTTTAATATTGATCCAAATATTGATACTATCCATACCAACTTAGAATCAGTACTATCGATACCAGCTTCGGTATTGATAGTACTGATATTTGGATCTATCCGACCGCCTCTATCCTGTAGGCAACCCATTGCTTTTTCATTACAGCAGCGCTGGTGAAACCTGTGCAGACTAATCTGAGACACTTACAGTATATAAACGATCGTTTGTGAAGCCTCTGTTTTTCTTCCCTGTGATTAAAAAGCACTTCTTGTTTACTTTACATATAAAATCGCTGCAGGTTGGCTGTCTGGCAGGGCAGAGGGGGAACTTTTTGGCCGCTACGTTGCCATGGCAGGGCGTTGCCTCAAACACAGCAGTTACATGTGAGCATTTACCCGGGATGTGCCACCTCTAGAGCCAGT
>VUQG01022114.1:0-13392 GCA_015106755.1 Etia nguti | reverse complement strand
CTAGAGCCAGTTAGAAAGTAAGCTTTGTTTTTAAAACACACCAGGTTTTAAAGCTGCTTGGCTTGGACCCCGAGGGGCTGGCACCCGAGCTGCAACCCTCTCGTCTTTATGGAGAGATTTTTTAAGAGCCACAGCTTTTCTGTTTCTGGAGCTCTTTTGGTTTTGTTTTTTTCCTGTGAAGTTGTAGCATTTTGAGGAGGATGACGGCTTGATTTGTGCCTGCGGAGCTTGAATTTAATGGCTTTGTGATGTAGAGAGGCTAATTGAGACATCCACAAATTGATTTACAGCAGGTAATTAAAGCAAATGATAGTCCTTTGTAAAGGATGATAGGTCCTTGGCTGACAGCGTGCTTATGAATCTGTAGTTTCTTTTGGAGCTTTCTCTCTGATCACGTCTTGTTTTAAAATTAAAATCCAGCCTGCCTTCTGTTTCTGGGATTAATGCTACAGAGAACAGAGGGGGTCAGCGAGCCAGCAGCCGTTGTGCCTCATTATTAGCGTTCTTCATGACTCAACTCCACCGGTTTATACATTTGGCAGCACCAAAACAGGCCCAGAGAAAGCCTGGGTAACTTTCCACTGTGCCACCGCAGGCTGCAGCAGCTTTTTTTTATTGCGACACGCAGAGGTGGCATTTACACAGCAGTAAACACGCTCCCACAGTCTGACAACAACTTGTGAACTTTCTCTGTTTAAAAGCTGGATTTTAAAGCTGACGCCCTCTGTCAGCTCCCAGCCCCGCGCAGCGAAAAGACAGCAACTCATCACCGATTTAATAAAAACTTCAGTTTATTGCTTTTGTGATGTTTACCCCTGTTTCACTTATATTAAAAAAACAAAACCCTCCATGGGCTTCAGTAGATAATCAACTTTTGTCCTGACTTGTCTGGACTCAAACCCACACTTTTTAATGAGAGCATAGCATCAAGTCAGTTAAACCTCTGGGATATTGATCTGTTTGGTTAAGTGGCGGAGGGGGTTGTTAATCAGTTTCAGCTGCTTTGGTGTTAATGAAATTAATAACAGGTGCACTAGAGGAACAACAATGAGGCAACCCCCAAAACAGGAAAGGTTTTACAGGTGGAGGCCAACCACAGTTTTTCCCTCCTCACCTGTTTTTTTTCTCTCACTATATTCACCTGATCTCACTGTCACTACCAGGAGATACCTGGACCCTAAAGAGCTTGCACAGGTAGTCCAACTCCTCCATGACTGCACATCAATATGTGTCATTGCCAGAAGGTTTGCTGTATCTACCAGCATGGTCTCAAAAGCACGGACAGCCGTGGGGTTCATTGTGCTTCCTGTAACATTGTTCAGCATGACTGGTGGGTCAGTGATGGTCTGGGGAGGCATATCCATGGAGGGACACACAGACTTCTACAGGCTGGACAACAACACCCTGACTGCCATTAGGTATCAGGATGGAGTCCTGGGGCTCAATGTCCTACCCTACACTGGCGCAGTGGGTCCTGGGTTCCTCACAACCATGCCCAGCCAGATGTGGCGAGAGTATGCCGGCAGTTCCTGTAGGATTAAGCAACTAATACCACTGACTGGGCGTCACACTCGTGTAAACTAAATCCAGTAGACGACCTCTGGGAAATTATGTTTTGGTCCATCTGACACTGCCAGGTTGCACCAAAGACTGTCCAAGAGCTCAGTGATGCCTTGGTCCGGATCTCATTAGGACAAACTACTGAGTACCGCTCTGAGGTGCTTCAATAAAATTTTGGCAAAATGGACTATCCTAATTTTTTTCACATTGACTTTCAGATGTCTTTGAATTCAGGCCTCTGTAAGATTCATTCCTAACCCACCTTACCCACCCTGTCCATATCAGTATAGATATCATGCATGATTTCATTTCCCACTGAGATTTGATGTGTTTACAGAGTGTTTGAGTAGTTTATATCATTCCCTTATCGTCCAATAATTAGCCCTGTGAGGTGATTCTGGGTCTATTGTACCTGCAGGGACAGAGATGGACTGCTAACCTTGTTTATGAGAGTAAAGAAACAGAAGAAGGAAGGATCTGGCAGAGCCTTGATCTCAGCTCATCGCCAGCACCTCGAGGATGAATGGAAGTGAGCCAGAACTCCTCACCAGGTTGGAAACTCACTAATGTTGTGGCAGAATGAGAACACAAGGTTACCTTTTTTCTAAAGACTTGTCTCCTTAAACCACGTGTGACGATAATGAACATCTCAGATCTGGTCTCCATTAAGAGCAAACCTCATATTTGCAATGAAACAATATTATTCAACTCAGCTTGAATGTTTTTTGGTTTCGCAGATGTCAGAATGCGTAAACATCTGCTTCCTTTTGCCCGTCCTCGTGCTTTGACACGTCTCCAAAATATGAAACACAGAATCCGGTCGACTCTTTCAGACATATGAGGTCTCAAATTAGCATCGGGCCACCGACAGACACGGGGATAAAGGATGTAGATCAAGATATGATTAAAGGTCACAGCCATTGGAAATTACAGGCCTGCTGGAGTCATGTTATTTTCCATGTCAGGCCAGTCACTAGCACCAGCGGGTCGAGGATGAGTGGCTGGTTAGTGGTGAAAGCCGTGCAGTCAAAGGGGACACGGCGAGCAGCAGCTCTGGTTAATAGCTGTATCCGGGAGCGGATGCTCTGGTAAATTAGTTGCAGATGTTGGCGAGTTTGGATGCAGAGTTGGTTTCCATCATGGAAGTGAGGAATTAAAACAGCTTTTCATTTACAGGAAACCAGCAGAAGCTCTTTGTGTTTGCACTTGTACCTATTTCAGAGCCACTAAACTCTTTAACTCATTCCTTCTGACTGCAGGATCTTAAGAGGAACATATTTAGCCACTGATAAGGTTACATTGTTGCCTGTTAACAATGAGCATCACAAGTATTTCAAATAATGAGTCAAACATACGGAAACATAGCCTCTTTGAGCCAAAGATTCAGCTTTTTTTCTTTCCCACTTTTACACCCTGCCTATGAAGTTGAACTATGGTCTCTGTCTGCATAAAAGAGAAACAGCCTCTTTTACAACACAGCAGATGTTTTATTGTAGCAGGGTAATCTTTCAGAAGTAGATACAAGTATTAAAGCTGACATATAAACTCCCTTGTGTGCCCTGCTTTTATAAAGCCTGTGGCATTTGAATAATCAAGGCCATCCAAAGCCATTTTGAAGATACCTACTGAGGCCTCTGCCAATAAAATATAATTATTTCTGAGAAAAAGTCAACTAGACTGCCATTTTTGGATGATTTCAGCATTGATATTAGAAGTTGGAGTTACAATAACAGTGCTAACAGTGGAGATTTCTGAATAACTTAAAATCCCAAAGAGCCTCTGTTGACCTTTAAGCCTCATTTCAACATAATAATGATCCCTTCCTGATTATTTAATACAGCTTTGTTTTAGCTCAGTTTTAAACATTGGGGAGTGCCGGTTATCTTTCAATAGGCTAATATATACAGACAGCTTAGTCATGACAAAAGGTCACAAAAAACAAAATAAAACCATGCATTCTTCAAAACTCATGGGCACGCACTCTTACATTTTCTCATGTAAAGGGGTAATAATTTGTAAGTAATAAATATTTCATGTTAGAAACATGAAATATATGCTTTTCATTCCTAATCATAGTGTGTCATTTGTCCTGTCTCCAGTTGAGCTGGATTGCTGCCCCTCCCTGAGTCTGGTTCTGCCGGAGGTTTCTTCCTGTTAAAAGGGAGTTTTTGGGTACCACTTTCGCCAAGAGCTTGCTCATAGGAGGTCATCTGATTGTTGGGGTTTTCTCTCTCTTTTTGCAGGGTTTTTACCTTACAATATTAAACGTCTTGAGGTGCTCTTGTTATGATTTAGTAACATATAAATAAATTTATATCTTTTGTTCTGAGAAAGCGGAGGGGTGCCAAACATGGCAACCAAGAAAACAAAGCTTTAAAAGACGAGGCATCTGTTGGTTTTTAACTCAAACCATTGTCTTTTATAAACCTAACCTAGTAATTTTAATTCCTAAACTTTAATAAGAATCATTTTTTAAAATTTATTAATAAGGTATTAAAAAAAATCTTACAAATGAAGTGTAAAAATCTGTGAGATGTATGTGTATCTGTATCAAAAACTTCCAAACCCTCCAAATGTGGGCTTTTTATTTTACCCTTTAAAAATCAGAAAACTCCATGGAGACCGGTCTTTACATATGAGACCAGACTGATGAAAAGTCACGTTCAGGGACATTAAAGCAATGCTGGGAAATTCGTGTTTTAGCTGCCTTCCTTCTGCCTTTGATTGGCTGTCCCTTGCAAAGAGGAATTTTGAACTACAGGTTGGAGGGGCTTCTATTTTCACTTGATTCTATGACATCACATAGAGCCAAAAGTAGAAAAAAAACATCTGAAACAGTTTTTAAAGCAATATTAAGTCTGAAAATTTAGCTTTAGTCTTAATTCTTTAAAACTTTGGCTATAATACAAATAAATCAAGAAGAACTGAAGGCTCAATATGGTCCAAAAGTCTCAACTGGAAATCGCCCCTCTGAATGAGTTTTTCTCATGAATCAGTTCAAAAAGCAGACCAAACAAATGAAGCATTTAAGGTGAGGAGGAACAGGAATACAAAAAATGCAGAAGCCCGAAAGAGCACAAGAACAAGGAAAGTGACTGGGTGTTGGGACTATTTATACACATCATCCTGTGTTATCAAGGAAGGGGGCGACAGAGCACAGCTGAACATAATCAATATAAACAGACAGGAAGTAGATGGGGAAGGGGAGCAGCTAAAGTCGAGACCGAGGAAGGAACACATTATTAGTCCTTTATTTATCCAGGTAAAAAAATCTCATTGAGATTAAAAATCTCATTTTCACATAGGGAACACAGAGGGAACTATGACAATTTACAATAAAAAAGTGGGGCTAAACCTATGTGAGAACAGCAATGAGGCATCCAAAACTCTGTAAATGTGAAAAAGGTTGCTTGAAAACAACAAGAAGTAATGCTAAAAAATTCAATGCTCAAAATCACTCAAACCACTGGTACAGCAGTGAAAATTAATCAGAAATGCTTCAGTAATAAACAAGAACCAAAAAACCCCAGAAGCAACAGAAAAGCCATGGAACCAGACCAGGGACCCTGACAGTTTGTTTCTGTAGCAGGCCCGAAAAATGGCTGTGTTACTGCAAATGGGGTAAAATGTTCTGAACCCCGAGAGGAGTGCGTCATTGACCGTTTTACTTTAATTTAAGTTGAGAAGATTACTGGAACTGGCGTCAAGAGGTTTTCAATCAACAGTGACAGCATTTTTTTCATAAATAACAGCTGCTCTGTCTTTATTCATAACAGTTTAGTCTCCAGCGCTTCACCAAATGAGAAAATTACCTCTTTTCTTTGCCCTGATTTGACCTCCAGAGAGAATATAATTAGGAGTCAGGAAACAGGCTCTTTCTCACTGTATTTACTGCAATTAGACAGAATAATCTGCACATAAAATGAAGAGGCACCCCACACCTTTATGAGGCTTTCTCTCTGGAAAGTGGTCTTTGGATTCCCTATTCTTATCAGCTGGTGTTTTAGCTGGTGTCTGCAAGCCATGTCTGTGTTGTCTGGTAGTTTGTGGCTTGTTTATTGTGCTTTTATAGCTCATTCACTGTGGATTTTATTGTCTTTATAACATGCTTTTACCACTGGAAACTCCTGCCTGCAGAAACAGTGCTGGGAATTTGAATCAAGAGGACTTTAATGAATTTCTAACAGATTACAGAGTGGATTTACATCGCGGGTGAAGTAATGTTTTGAGTTTAGAAGAATAAACTCACACAACAATATTTCAACACTCTAATGATGCCATCTGATATGTTTTATTTTGCAGCCCGGTGTCAGATATCTGTGGGCTGATGAGTCACTCTGAGCTGTTAGTCATTGCTTTGCGGGATGAGAGGTTGACAGCTGCATGGGGAAAAAAGAAAAAAAAAAGTCTGATAATCCTTGAAGAAATACCAGTGGTTTTAAAGAACCAGGTATATTACATTGACAAGATCAGGTATTAAAAACAGACATGATGTTAAAATAGTTCAACTATTGTTACTGAGGAAATGCCCTCTGGAAAGATAAATACATGTGCTTGTTTTAAATACTGAGCTATCCGAAGGAATGGTGACCCCCGAGGCCGCTCAACTCCCGAATAGCAAAAGCTAAGTGAATCATGATCAGTGTTTGTTGTCTAAAATTCTTGAAATTCAAAGGTTTTATTTTTTCACAATTTACTAAAGTATATTTTAAAGGTGACTAAGCGTTGCCTCAAGATCGTCGGGGTTGCAAAAACAAGAACCCAAGTGCAGAAAGTAAGCAAACAAAACACAAACCTTTATTAGATTGGATGCAAAATGTGAACAAATAGAAATCCAAATAGAAGTCCTGCCTATGTTCAAACTGAGCATCTGACTGAGGAAGACAGATGTGGCATGGTTGTTGGTCTGGGTATTTCAGAGTTTACAAAGAATGGTCTGAAAAAGAGAAAATATCCAGTGAGTGGTTTTTTCTCTGGTTGAAAATGCCTTGTTCATCTCAGAGGTCAGAGGAGGCCAGACTACTTTTGCTAATAACCAAGGTATGCAGAAGAGCATGTCTGAACACAACGCGTTGAACCTTAAAACAGATGGGCTACAGCGGCAGAAGACCACGACTGGGGACAATGAGTTCACTGTACACAAATGGGCCTCCACAGTCATCAGACGTCAATTCAGTAGAGCACCTTTGTGATGTAGTGGAATGGGAGATTTACATCATTCAACTTCAACAACTCAGAGACAGCACAAAACCTGTGACTACGAGAATGTAGATATAACAAATTTGATATGACAAATACACTGATTTACGAACATTATGAACACAAGAATAATGACTACAAGAAGTCTTATTTGTTTCTGGGCACAAAGTTTACTATTGTATTTTGCGTTGATGGACATTTTCATTTACATGACCATAATATTTCATCAGACCCGTCTCATATCCAGTGATTTGTGTTCAGGCGTACAAAGGGAAGTGAATATGATCCTGCCAGATGGGCCATATTGGAGGATCATAGCCATTTTTTATGGTTCCATTTGTACATTGGCTGCTATTAGTTGAGGTTGGAGGAAAAACATTCTGGTTAACAGAGACTTTAATGACAAAACCACAGCTTTCAGTTTACTAAAGACCTCATACCTAAACCTGACACAGTAAGCCCCAGGCTATATTTTGAAATTTCCACTGAAAAACATCTTAGCAACAGAGTCAAAATCACAATGACAAAATGAACAACCTGGGGCTCTCTGGATTGGAGACACTTAAGAGAATCATCAGTATTGTCCACACCACCTGTCCAGAATGAGACTTCCAAATGATTAATTAGAGAATTTTTGAGCACTTTTTTATGCACAAAATGTTTACTCAGCAGAAACGCAGCCCAACGGGTTTGTCATCCACCATATAGCAGGTGAAATCTTCATCTGTGCAAGGCTTTGGAGCCTTCCAGTAAAAAAGTGCTTGTTATGATACAGATATGGTCTGGTCTAATTTGTTTTCTGGTAAAACATCTGATTGCATCACATCATCTGGTTTCACTGGTTATGTTCACTCATTGGCAGCTGTTGTGTGAGGTTAGAGAAAGAAGGCGATATTCACAGTGATAAAACCACAGCCTTCCTCTAACATTAACCAAAACGCTTTCACTGCTTTAACCCTAAGCCACTAACAAGACACCTGGTGATTGTGAAAAGTCAGCCAAATGGGTCTGAAAGTGAAAGGGTTGGATTTTGGTTTCAGTTTTCTGACACATAGTACTGTGTCAAATGCCTTGAGCCACCACTCATATGTTGCAAATGAAAATGGAAAATATGTGCAGTATTTTGTTGAAATATGTACAAACATACATGGAAATACAGCATATTAGGCAAACACTGAGTTTGTACAATACTACTGAATCTTCAGGAATAGTTCTCCAGGCTTCTTGAAGGACATTCAAAGCTCTTCTTTGGATGATTCTGCCTTTTGTTCTGTTCTTTATCAACATGATCCCACACTGCTTCAATAATGTTGAGGTCAATCCATGACTGATGGTGTTCCACTGTGTGTTTTTCTATCTGGGTTTTACATTGTGGATCAAAATCTGATGGTACTTTTCCAAGTTTTCCAACACCACAGGTTGAAATGCAGCCCCAAACCATGGCAGAGCCTCCACCGTGATTTACAGATGCCTGTGAACACTCACTGTTGTACATCTGTCCTGACCTCCTCTGTATGGAGAGGTCAGGAGATAGCAGGCCTGTTGCCACTGGCATACCTCAGCCTTTTCTCCCTGTTTCCTCTCCCTGTTAAGACTGGCTTCTTGACAGCCACCCTTCCACTGAGATCATTTTTGATTAATGATGGATCTGTTGAAGGTCCAGATGCATCTTTTAGGTCCTGTATCAGTTTTTTGCTGAAAATTTTCCCTGTTTCTTAAGGTTGTTACTTTTAGATACTGTTAATCTGATGTAGATGTTTTTCTAGGCCTGACATTTCTTCTTTTGTTCTCCACATATTCATTTTCTTCACCTTTTTAAGAACACACTGTACCCCATGTTGAAATTGGCCAAATTTATAGCTAATAGCTCTTTGGGATTCACATTGTTGTTACAAGAATATAATTTTATGTCTGTCAAACTGTTATCTTTGGCAGTTTTCATAGACTCAACTAAAGAAACTGGACTGACAAATGAGTGAAAAAGCAGTCAGTGTCAAAGAAATAACTTTGAAAGACCATCAGAAAGCCTGGGAAACTATTGCTCAAGACCCTGACAATGACAAGAAAGTCTGTCTCCTTCAACGCAACATAGAAAGAAATGAATGGTGGCTCAAGACTTTGGCACAGTACTTTACCATTCAAGTAAGCTGGAGATAGAAAGAATTAATAATGAAATGGAGATTTCACTGATTCAAAATTGCTTAATACAATAACAATTGTTTAATATTTTAAGTAAGATTAATCATGTCCGCCCACTTTAAAAGTATTTAGTTTGCTGTAATCCCTGCGTGATTTTACTAGAATGCCTAATCTGTTATCATTAACTGTGACCAGTAATAAAATGTAAGTAATACAATGAGCTAGTTTTCACTGATTAGCACACCAACTTAAAATTCCTGACTGGAACACCAGCCACAATCTTTTCTTTACCCAACCTAGCAGAGCTTTTAGACAACACGGATTTCAGGGAAGTTTTTCAAAACTTCTCGCAAGCAACAGTACATTTTTCTGCATGGAAACGAAACCTCTTTACCACTTTACCTCCATTAAGAATCTTGATTTGGGTTATTGAGAGAGATCACATAATAATCCCTAGTCATATTAATGCATATTGCCAACCCACAACAATTGACATGACTTTTAAAACACACATGATATGCCTACTTGGATGGTTGGTGTTCCAAAGCTTGTGTTCTTTGACACGATGTCAGGGTTTGGTGCAAACCACTGGAAATAACCAATTTCAGAGTCGTGTTGCGGTCTGGAAGCCCCATCTATCCAAATAGCCAGTAAAAAAAAAGTCGAAATCCACATACAATAGGAAAACCAGTAAAAAAAAAAAAAGTTGTGTTCCATATCCATATGGGGCTTGAACTAGTCTTTTTGGTAAGATGACCACTATAGCAACTTTGTTATATCAACAATTTATATTTGAAAGTAGAAAAACTTCAGTGAATAACCCCTGTTTAATGTGCTGATAACACACACGTGACCATTAAGTGTACCAGTAACTTGTGATGGTGATACCCTTTCTAAAAGGTAACACTCAAATATGGCAGTAGCTTATTTTTCCAATCAAAACATCCACTACTACAAAAATCAGTTTGGCGGGCACCATTGTCTAACTGAGCAAAACTATTCATTTCTTTCAAGAAATAGTTTCGAATATTTTCTTTTTTTATCAAGCAGATGAAAAAAAGCAAATGACAAAGTGCCAAAAACTGTAGTTCCTCTAGTGGCCACTTGAGGCTGGCTCCAAAAGGGAGTGAGTCCCCACAGAGTCCCATTTAAAAATGTTTAACTTGTTTACAGCCTGCTGTAAATGACTTGTGCTAAAATAAGGAGATATAGTCCTTGAACTGGTCCTCTTGACCATGTTTGTGCTGTTGGTGCCTTTGATCCCACCTACAGAAGGTGAGATCTGCAACTTCTTATTTCAACTTGTAAAATCACAGTTTTTGATCAGGGATGATCTCGGTGACATCCTGCAGTTATGAAATTTATGACAGACATTTATTATAATAATAATAGTAATAATAATAAATTTGATATTATTTCATATTAACTATTGAAATGCACAGCTTGCCAAAAAGCACTAAGTGGAAGGTGAACTTAAATGTTAAACTGTTTGTATTGTTACGCATGACTGGATCGCCTGTATCTGAAGAGAGAGAGAGAGAGAAAAAAAGTGAGATTGAGAATATTGCACAGTTTGTAATTTCACACAGTATTCTTATAAATGCCATTGTTACATGCTTAAGTTCTGAACTTTTTTAGCTGAAGTACATAATTATTCTGTAAACATCTGGGAACTGAGGAGACTTGTTTCTAGACTTTTGGCAGATGAATGTTGGTCCATTCTTGCTGGATATAGGAGTCCAGCTGCTCAACAGTCCTGGGCTGTCTTTGTTTATTTCACGCTGCTCCAAATTATTTCAGTTGGTGAAAGGTCTAGACTGCAGGCAGGACAGTTCAGCACCCAGACTTTTCTACTATGAAGCCATGCTGCTGTAATAGATGTAGTATGCAGTTTAACATTGTCCTGGTGAAATATGCAAGGCCTTCCCTGAAAAAGAAGTTGGCTGGATGGGAGCATTTGTTGCTTCAAAACCTGTTTATACCTTTTAACACTTACGGTGCCTTTCCAAATGTGTGAGCTGCCGATTTGATAGGCACTGATGCACCCACCTACAATAACTGAGCTCTGACAAGCCTCAGAGGGGTGGGTCCCTCTCCTCTGGAGAAAAGATGTGGCGTCCATTTTTTCGTCCATTAATCTGACTCAGAACAGTTTTTCACTTTGCCTCAGTGCATTTTAAATGAGCTTTGGCCCAGAGAGGACAGCAGCCTTTCAGGATCACGTTTGTACATGGCTCTTTAAACTATTTTTATGGATGGCAGGGCAAAGTGTGTTGACAGACAGTGATTGATGGAAGTGTTCCTCAGCCCTAGCACTGATTTCCTTAAAAAGGCAAGAGCCTTACGAGAATCCCTCCCTAAGAGCGCTGCATGTGAATGTTGCCACACCTGCAGCCTGTAAATAAAATTTCTAGGAAAACATGGTCATGCTTGCTTATTTCTCCCTGCAGTCTCATTGTGGTCTTTGTGGGGAACTTGCTACTTGTAATAGAAAAAAAATCCCATCATTGTATCATGGAATTCAACACTCAATAGGATCCAGTGATTAAAAAAAGACCCACATTTTCATTCATATTACTCAGTTCAGGAAAGCTCCATTCAGAAAGCGTTTCCCAGAAGTCATGTGATCCTAAATTTATGGAAACAGAAAAAACACCTTATTGACAGATTTGTTTGTCTGCGTCAGACTAAATAAAGAGAAGTTTTGCATTCGGCCTCCCACAAAGCCAACAGATAGACTGCCAGACGCTTCTCATGAAATCGTCTGGACCTCTGACCTAAAAACCTCCTACCCTGTACTTTAACCCAGCAGCCTCTGAAAAACCTCTGCACTTATTTATACCACCGGCTCACACAGCTGAACATTAGTGCTTATTAAAGGCACTCCTGTGGTGCACAGCCAGCTTGTTAGCAATTTGTTTGGTGGAAGAGTTATCAGGCTGCAAGCTGCACATAAATTTGGAAGCCCTTTTGATCTTCGCTGCATGTAAATCATAATCAGAAGATATTCAAATCCTTGTGGAAGATCTTTACAGTACAGAGAGCTCAGTGTTGAAGCATCAGAGTTTCAACTGTTTGCATCTGAGCGTGCGTCTCATGAATACTGACCTGATTTCCAATAAAACAGCTCATTCTGATACAGATCAGAGCTCTAACCAAATAACGACATGTTACCACACAATATGTTAGAATTATTTAAAGCATGTAGGTCGATTTTACTGACACTTACTTGGCTTGTTAATTAAGAACCATTTACCCTGATGATTGAAAGAAAAGTGTCTAATTTAAGGAAAAGCAGGTGTTGGACTTTTCTCAGGTTGGAATGAAACTCCTGGAAGAAAGGATGCTGGCTGGTTAGAGAAATGATTTGTGGCCCACACAGCCTCCGAGCTATTTGAAGTAGGAGCATTTTTCTGCTGTCCCGTCAGCGGCAGCATGCCTAGAGAGATCACGAATCAAAGGAGAAATAAATAAAACCTCCTCATTGTATGAGCTTCAGCTGCAGCAGAGATGAAGTAAGTTTGTTAAAGTGGAAGATCTTGAAGGTAAGTGAGGTTATCACGGCGTAAAAGTGAACTGTAAAGTTTATTAGTGTGAATTGAAAAAACAAACAAACAAACAAACAAACAAACAAACAAACAAACATTTTTTGCAGTTTTTCTGAGCATTGTATGGTATAACCTTGTGCTGAATTTGTTGGGACGTCCCCTCCAAGAAACAGGTGAATACTCCAGACCTGCAAACTGCCAAAATGTCTGCTTTTATAGAGGTGCTCGCACTTGTTAATGATCAATTAATCGTGAGCATTTGATTAGCAGTACCTGGCTGCTACTTACCCTCATAATTCCTGTGGATGCTTTAATGGTGGACTGCAAAATGACATGCTGGAAAAAAGCTGATTTTGCATTAAAAACATTTATGTACTTAGTTTTCTAATATTAAACTTGTGATGTAGCCCTTAAACTTAAACTAATGATTTAATGTAATTGATATTTTCAACAAAGTCTTGAACCCCTGCTCAGTTCTTTCAGTTTTGAGCAATGGTTCTCCAGGCTTTCTGAAGGTCTTTCTGAATATTTCTTTGGAAACTGAGTATTTTTTCAATCATTTTCAGTCCAGTCCTTTTACCTGGTTCAAATCGAAGAAGAATAATCCTTTAATTGTCCCACAAGGGGAAATTTGGGTGTAACAGCAGCAAGAAAGACACATATACAAACAGTACACAGAACACAGAACAGAAACATACAAATTTTTTTACATATTTACATAAAGGAAAATGGTTACCAGAAACAGAGTACTGTACAGTTATTAAATTAAATAAACTGAAATACAGATAAGAGGGAAAACCCAGGTTGTAGTGTGAATCGGTTGATAAAATAGTTACAGCGCTGATGTAAACCTGTTTGTTGGGAGCAGTTCTGATTGTACAGTCTGACAGCTGCAGGGAGGAAGGACCTGCGGAAACGCTCCTTCATGCATCTAGGATGCAGCAGT
>VUQG01022113.1:129859-165375 GCA_015106755.1 Etia nguti | reverse complement strand
TGAACAGTCCGTGTTGAGGGTGTGTGGGGTCTTTGAGGATGGAGGCAGCTCTCCTCTGGACTCAGCGATGGTAGATGCTCTGCAGAGAGGGCAGCGGAGTCCTGATAATCTTCTCCACAGTTGTTATCACTCTCTCCAGGCGTTTGCGGTCCATAGCAGTAGTGCTGCCGTACCATGCAGTGATGCAGCTGGTCAGTGTGCTCTCCACAGTGCAGCTGTAGAAGCTGCTGAGGATCTTGGCCGACATACCAAATTTCGTCAGCCTCCTCAGAAAATACAGCTGCTGCTGAGCCTTCTTGATCAGCTGTGTGGTGTTCAGTGTCCAGGTGAGGTCCTCAGAGATGTAGACGCCCAGGTACCTAAAACTGCTCACCCTCTCCACTTCACTCTCGCAGATAAACAGCGGCTGGTGAGGCCTCTTCTTCTTCCTCCTCATGTCCACTATCATCTCCTTTGTTTTATCAGTGTTGAGGGTGAGGTTGTTGTCCTCACACCATGACACGAGACCGGCCACCTCTCGCCTATAAGCCGCCTCGTTCCCACCAGTGATGTGACCGATCACTGCCGTGTCATCTGCGAACTTCAGTATGATGTTCTCTTTGTTGGAGGCGACACAGTCGTGGGTGTACAGGGTGTAGAGGATGGGGCTGAGGACGCAACCCTGTGGAATGCCAGTGTTCGTAATAGTGCTGGCTGAAGTCCTGTTGCCGATCCTGACGGACTGGGGCCTGCCAGTCAAAAAGTCCTGTAGCCAGTCACAGAGGGTGGGGTGCAGGCCGAGTATAGACATTTTGTGGATGCGTTTGTGAGGGTCGACTGTGTTGAAGGCAGAGCTGTAGTCAACAAAGAGTACCCTGATGTAGGAGTCCTTATTTTCCAGGTGGGAGAGGGAATAGTGAAGGGCAGCAGCGATGGCGTCTGACGTGGACCTGTTGGGACGGTAGGCATACTGGAGGGGATCCACAGTCTGTGGAATATTGCTCTTAATGTAGGCCAGCACCACTCTCTCAAAGCACTTTGCAATGATTGGAGTGAGTGCAACTGGTCTGCCGCGAGGGGCGCCATGATGAGGGGGCCAAAACAATAATTTTGGCCAAAAGATCTGTCTCTCATTGGATATTTGGATATCATTGTGAACCCTAGAAATTGTATTTTAGGGAAAATGCATGTAGATCAACATTTTCTGGAATACTCAGACCAGCCCATCTGGCACCAACAACCTTGCCACATTCAAAGTCACTTAAATCACCTTTCTTCTTCATTCTGATCCTCAGTTTGAACTCCAGCGTGTCATCTTGATCGTGTCTACATGCCTAAATGCACTGAGTTGCTACCATGTGATTGCCAAAACATTTTGTGAAAACTTTAATCCTTTAAGCCTTTAATAATTTTTTGTATCGAGGAAAAAAAAACAATCAGAGCTGCTGTTGATTATCAATCTGTCTTTGTTTGTGGACACAGAACACAACATCCCTCATGGTGAAACTTAACAGAGCATCCCCCACCTCATTCCTCCTCTCCACTTACGTCCTGACAGCCTTCATCCTCCCACAAATATTTCAACACAAAAGCCCCGGAAAGTAAACAAGCTTTAACAAGCATCTTACTGAAAGACGACTTTTAATAGGATCTTTTGTGGATAAAATTGTAGGCAGATGCAGTTGGAACAGCAGATAAAGATGAGCTCTATTCCTCCAGAGTGGCACTACCAGCCGACGTGAGGAGAGTGTATAGGAAAAAGCTGGTGTATTATTTTGCTTGAACTTTTTTCCTCTTGCCACATATGTCAGTTTTATACAGATGCAGAAAAGAGTATTTATAGCAAAGAGCCACTTACTTTGCAGTCTGGCACAGTGAGTGGCACCTTTTCGCTGTACTTTTTACAGTTTTGCAAAACTAGCGGGTCCATTTAAAATGACATTTAGCAAGAGAGGACTCACATTTGAGAATGTTGCATGTCTGGCCTTAAACAGTTTTATAAAAACACATTGCCGTCAATCTGTATTTTTTCACAGTTGTGACGATTATAGACGCAGATGAAGGCTTTTATTACAGTCTATTTTGATAAGTTGTACTTATGTTGATGGTTTACACAGAAGAACCGCCGCTGCTGGAAAGAGTTGACTGTGTCAGGCGTGTGTCACTGGAAAGAAAGAAGTGTAACCCGAGAAGCAACATTAGCAGCCAAATTAAATGCAAAGCCCGGGGACTGAAATTTGCTGAGAAGCTGCTGTATCACTGCATCACGGTCAGTTGGACAATCACAGTGCAATGCAGCACTGAAAACCAATCCAACCTTTGGGCTTGTGTTCTAGTCGTGTAAGCGATATCTTACATTGTGTGTCACATAAATAATGCACCACCCCTGCTGAAGTTGTTCTCTATGTCTCGGCATTCGCTTTGTGCTCAGTTTCACCATCCTTTATGCTGATTGTGTACTTGTTTCCTCTGCTGACTGTGTCATGTTGTATGTTGCTTTCATAGATAATGTGTGGGCACAGTCCCACTTAGCATTCCCCAGTATGCATCACACATATACTCTCATACACTCACACATTCCAGTGTTATCAAATGAGGCTACTGTAGCTCTTTTGTTTTTCTAGAGGACAGGCCCACTCGCCATTATCAGGTATGTGCATGACAACAGAGGAGCGAGGCTCAGCTTCCTGGCATCCATCTGACTCAGACTACAGATACGGTGTTCAGCTTCCTACGGCGCAGCCTGCCCTCTTTCTGCTGTCTAATGGTGCAACAGTCAAAAGCAGAGAAATGTTCTTATGATGTGCTTACCATTCATGTCTTATGGCTGGACTTGTCATTTTGTAAGGATGCACAAATATAGTATTTTAATTTTGGTGTCAGTAAAATAACAATGTGGTCTGAGTATTTCAGAAACTGCTGAGATAGTGGGATTTTCCAATGCAATCATTGCTAGTGTTGACCGAGACTGGTCTGATAAGAGAAAATATTCAGTGAGCAGCAGTTCTCTGGGTGAAAGTGCTTAGCTGATGCCAGAGGTCAGAAGAGACTAGCCAGACCGCTTCGAGCTGATATAAAGGCAACATTAATTCAAACAATCATCCGATGTACAACACACTGGATCTTCCAGCAGATGGTATACAGCAGCAGAAGCCCATTAAAAAGCTAAAATAATGAAATTGGGGATACAATTCATTCAAATTGGACAAAAGAAGGAAAAGATTCCCTGGTTTTTTACACTTTGGACCTCTTAGTACCAATTGAGAATTGTTTAAACATCACAGCCAACCTGAGTGTTGTTGCTGTCTATGTCCATCCCTTTATGTACCCATCTTCTAATGGCTGCTTCCAGCAGGATAGCTCACCATGTCACAAAAGCTACCCCTTAGCCTTCTAATAGATACACATATGGTATCAATTTTGACAAGTACGTTGCCTTGTTCTCAAGTTATCGCATTCACAAAATTTTCAGAAAACTTGACCTCTGACCTTTAGGTCAAGGTCACCAGGATTCAAACTCTTTCAGATTTTTTAGTAGACACACTTATGGTATCAAGTTCAAACTCCGATGTTTCCTCATTCTCAAGTTATCGCATTCACAAACTTATGTGCCTACCCGCCCAGCTGGGTGACAGCAATACCCCATCAGCCCTTTATGGATGAAGGGTAAAAAGCCACTTTTCTCATTGGCAAAAATACTTGAACAAGAACACAATGTGTCCATAAGGAGGCCAGGTTGACCTTGACAAAGGGCTGGTTGCCTGGTGAAGAGGCGAAGCTACATCAGGTAATGTCGTATAAATAACACTAAGGCTCATGAACACTGAATGCCACTGAAATAACTAAATAATAACTGAGAGGTGGAGTCTCAGTGTGGTGATGATAATTGATAATTGATATAAAAAAGTATAACTATTGAATTGTCTATCGTGTTGAATGTAAAACAACATGATTGACAGACCTACAGGAAATAATCCTTTATGATGGCTTACAAGGACTGTGTGTGGAACTACACTCTGGCATTTCCATTGTTATTCATCATGCACAGAGTTTGTATGAGAGAAGTTCTATAAAAAGAATAGCAAGAACAAAAAATATGAATATGCAAAATCTGCCTGAAGCCTTTCTCAGTTTTCTGAAATGGAGCAATAAGGGTTCTATTTGAATAGCGTGCATGCACAGAGGCTACAAAGTCTGTACTGGTTGATTTCCATACCAATTATTTTGCAGCAAGAGACAATTGTCAGTTTTTACATCTGTTTTTTTTAAAATATAATTTTTGCCATTAGGGTAGACATTTACATTTGCTAATGTGTCATATATGAAATGCCTATAGTGGCTGACTGCATTTCCATAAGAAAATTGCTTTTTCAATTTTGCATTTCTGCACAGTTTAAATCTATTTGAGCCATTACGCCATGTGGTACAAGGTTCATTCACAGATAATTGGTTTCCCAAAAATGTGTAGCATGTCATTGACAGCATTAAATTGCTTTGTTTTCTGCAATGCAAATTGTTTATTCACCTATTCACTGCAGACTCGATTCAGCCGTTTATGGTGTAAATCAGGTATTGTTGCAGTTAGACTTTGCTGGTTTGTTGATGTCTGCATCATTCCAAAGGACTGAAGTTATTGAACTTTTAATCTCTTAATGATATTTCTTTCACACTATCAGCTTGCAGACAATGCAAAGGTAATTACGTCCCTTCCAGTGCACTGTTATATTCTTCCAGCTGCAGTTCCAATTTTCCAAGATGGTAGAGGCAGAAGAGCTGTAGCAAAAACATTTTGTTTATCTGTCTGACAGTTTGCCAAATGGCCCTCTGCTTTGCAGCTTCAAGTCGAAACAGGAATGGTGGTTTCACACCTGGTTTTATCCCTGGGCATGTAGCTGGAATGCCAGATAGTTCGTTCACCTGTGAAGCCTGTTCCGGCTCTTTCGGTTTTACTTGGGCAAAAGTGATGTGTTTTCAGTTGGTGTCTACAAATTAGTCACACAGAAATGTCGACTATAATCTGGGTACATTATTGTGGACCTATGCAGACCCAAACAACTGAGCATCTTCTAATTCTAATTTTAAATATAAATGATAACCTTGTGCTCCTTGAAGTTTTCCACCACCATTATTATCTGTCTTATCTGAGATAAGGCTAAGTGGAGACAAGAGAAAAGAGTGTCAGTGAGGAACACCATGTAGACTGTCCGTCCACCTCATAGATAGCCAGCCAGATAAAATCCCCCTACTTCCTCATGTCAAATAAGTCATGTCACACATACCCACTGTATTGACTACTTAGGGCGGATTTTATCTGTGATGTCTCCACACAAACTTGATAGACATCAGTACCAAGGTGATATGGACCTTAGTTGACAAATTCTCTCAAAGTAGGTTCAGCAAATGCTAACTCGAAAAGCGACATGTAAGGCAAGGTCTAAGTTTCTGCAAGTCATTATGTTAAAAAACAGGCGGTAAACTGTTCACTGACCATGCTGACAGCAGGGCAGCAGTGAATGATCGCAGGTCTGCTTCCATTAGTTTGTTACGGGACCTCTCCATCCATCTGCTCCTGCTCCCGCCCAGCTCCCGCTCATTTATGCAGAGTGGCCACAATTTACAGAAGGCCATTTTGTCTAATGGATACCATTCATTCATTCCCAGTGTGCTCTTTGGCAGGCGCTCACCAGAGTCCATTAGGAAATTAGTCCACTGCGAACGCGAACGCCATTGGAGATGAACGGCAAGATCAAATCCTGTCTGACTCCCGGTGACTGAGTCAGTGCCATAGAGCTGATTTTGTATTCTGTGTCTGTCGGTTATACTTCAGTTGCTCGATCGGTAATGACACCATTTTGATGTGTCACTGTTAGAGAACTGTGCCATCTTTCCTCTGTTTGACATATTGAATCCCACCGTAATAAAATGATTACCAAAGAACAAGACACGGGGCTGTAGTGGATATGATGAGTAATGCCTTTATGTAAACACTAATACTATTTTCAGCCAACGGCACCAGCAAACACTGTTATACCTCCCGATTAAGAACTTTTTTATGTACAGGAGCTCAATGTCAAAGAGGATCCTCATTTCCATAAGCTGGCCTTAGGTTTCCCCTGCAATGTGATTCATGGATTAGCAATAGTGTTTGATCTATATGACTTGCCAGGGGAAGGAAACTTGATCAATAGACTGACTCTGTGGGTGTATGTGTAGCTGCCCTTCAGGGAGCTGAGCAGTGTGCCAGAAGACAAACTAAGCACTGTGACAAGAAAGTGCAGCATCATCATGGATTCCTCCTCTGTAGACTCTATTTGATCTAAAATCCCTGTCAGGTTTCATTAGGTAATTGCCCTCTACATTGTCTCTGAGCTACCTTGCACTTTTTTTCATCTGATCAGCTTTGCTGATTCAATTCAGAACGAGACCCCCAATCATTTATATCTCCTACAATGACTAAATTTGGACCTACCTGTATTCATCAAAAGGACATGAAAGATACTGATCTTTAAGATTTAGAGATCTCTAATTCTTTGCTTTTCTACTAAGAAGTTAAGTCTGTCAGCACAGACTGCTGTTTGCATTGTTGTTGCCTGACTGCCATATTGCTCCATTATAGCTTGGCTGGGCTTTACAGTGCTTTCACACACAATGGGAAGAGCAAAACCCCTATCCCTATGGTGGAATAATGCTTTGTGGTTACCCAGGTGTCTCCCTCCAACATAGGTATAGCAGGTAGTGAAGGTATCAAAAGATGTGTTGCCCAGGCAGGTGGGTAAGATATAACACATTCAGACCAGGATATAGTGTTGGGCTGCAGCCAGGTAGGGGGTAAGAGCTGCCTCTAGCATTTAGAACCAGATGTTACCTCATGAATTCTTGTCCAGGAATCTGTGACTCATACTACACCGCCCAACCACAAAGAAAAAAAAACAAACCCCAGAGAACTTGTGGATACTGCAAAGACAAAAGGGAAAGAATATGGAGAAGCGGTAGAGAATAAATCATGAAGCATTTGACAGGGGAGGGAAGGATGAAGGTGGGAAGGATTAACAGATGGATAGATGGCAGATGAATAAGGTAGGTGGAGGAGCTAGCGCAGAAGCAAGTGTTTTTTTTTCTTCCCCTCCTGACTCTCTCCATCCTTCAGTGTAAATGGAATGACAGGCTTCATCGTGGGGGAAATATTTCAAAAGCACGGCTGAGTGAAGAGGCAAAGCAGAAAATAAACAGGACGGATGGCAGAGGAATCAAAGCCTTGGACTGATGAAAGTGCACCCAATATCCTGTCTGTCACTTAGCAGAGGAGGCCGGCTGCTTGTTAGGACAAGAGCCTCTGCAGCTGTGAGTGTGCATACATTTGTGGTGCTCAAGTGGGTTTATATGTGCGTGTTGAAGTCAAGTGAGTGCATGTATGTGGGGTTTTTTTTATACCACTAAAGCACCATCCAAAAGTCTTTTTTCTCTGTCGCACACACAAGAACTTTTCAGTGAAAGCACATGTTTGACAGAAAGGTGAGTCTTCCCGATTGAATGAGTTGGTGTCTCATCTGCGAAATATGTCTGGCCCAGCTACGCCTAAAAGAGGGAGGGAGGAGGGCCTTGGGTACAAAGGTAGGGATCTGTTCCTCTTTCCTGTGTTGTTAAACCCTTCATTTTCTCTACATAAAGTGCTGTAAAAAGCTCCCTTTCTGGTTGTCCTCCCTCTGCAAAACCACAATCACATAGCCACACACACAGCATTTCCACATTAACACGCACATTTGTATTTGCACCACACATTTGCACATACACGATGCACGCATGCTCACAGAAGCTGCTGCTCTGCCGATTATAAACTGATCAGTGTTTGATTTACTTCATGTGTCACAGGACCTCAAATGCATTTAATTTGGCACAAGAAAATGTGCAAGTAGTACTATGACAAATGGTTATTCCAAAGCAAATGATGATCAATCTCACTATTATGATCCATCTATTAGAATGAAAGAAAGAAGTTCTTGTTTCATCTAGTAAACCTGAAGAGATCCTTTTAAAGTGTGGCATTGCCCTTCATATTAAATAATGATCTTTTTCCTTTGAAGCTGTTAAAGAGAAACTTTTCAACTATAGTTGTACTTCCAAATGAAAGGTTCACTGTCAGTAATGACTGAAAATAATTCAGCATTTCAAAATGATATGATGGCTCACAGTGATATTGACTACTAATCCAGTGCTCTTAGTTGTGCTGTTATAATCCATTATAAATTTGTGGGTTTTATAAAATGTGTGTTTTTCTCTGTTGTTACACAAACTTGCTATTGCTGTTTTTCTGAACTTGAAGGTAAAAAAAAATGCAGCTGTCTCCTTGCATCTTTAAATGCCAGGTGTGCAATAGCTGCACACGTGTATGCCGAAATACATATATTAAAAACTCCATTCTCAGTTCTTTATCGTTTTGCAGTAGTAAAATCCATTGATAAGTTAGAAGAATGTGTGATTGCGTTGGATGATGGGACCTCCTGGAACCCTTGGGCCCCAAACCCCAGGGTAGGAACAATAGGTATACATTGTTTGCTAGTGGGAAATTCTCTCATATAATGATCTCATGGGGAGAATTTAAAAGAAGACAGTAACTGTGGTTCATTTTGATGATGAAAATTCATTTAACATTTAGGCTCCAATTTCCTACAAGTGGGAAATAAGAGGGTTCTCGCTTAATTGGTGTGCTGCACTATGGTAAATGTCACCGCTCATGTAGAACCACGATATGTTTCTTTAACGCTGCAAGCTGTCTGTATGCCTGGTCAATGTCTCCCCCAAGAGGCTGTAAGTTGAACAGCAAAATAAAAAACAAACAGATACTGTATGTCTCCATCACGGAGCCATAAATGTTCTTACAAGGCGGCTTTGTACTTATTGTTGGTGAACTAAAGCGTACGACTATCCTTAATGTTATTAAGTAACTACACCATGAGACTATGTCTGCCTGTAGAGCACCAGATTAATGACAGTTAGTCAGGGGAAGAGCACAAACTATAAGTGTAGACTGTAAAATTATAAGTAACATTCGTCTACCATAATTTTAAACGTATACTGGAATAAAAATGTTGAGGTAACTGTAGTACTGGGCCTCACAAAACATAAACATAAAAAGATGACAGGCTCTCGAAACTACACTCGAGGACGTGTGAGTTGCGCTCTGTTCTGCGCAGACTGCGCAACTTGACGCTTGTGAAGTTTCGTGTGTGTATCGCTAACTCGAGCTAATTCATCACAGGTACCTCAGCTAGCCAACCTTGCACAGTGCTGGCCAGGTAGACGTACAATGAGAGATATTCCGGATAAATCGAATAGCAGTTAACTGTTCGGCATTGTAATACCAACACGTAAGTGATACAAAGCGACTTTGCCTTTTTGCTATTGGGTTGCCACGGCAAATAGCTTAACATTAGCACTAGGTTGACGCTAGCTAATCAAAACAAGCATGAAACACTCAGGAGGTTCTGATTTCACCTATTACACCGCAACTATCCGGGCGTGTCCGTTTTTGTATTAGTTGTGTAAAGAAGTGTGATGTATGTTTCTTAATAACTAGCAAGCCTTGCAGCTTGTTTTTTTTTTGTTTTTTTTTAGCTAACCAGGCACGTTAGCCAGCTGGGAGCAATGTCAGTTCACAACATTAACCTGGTGTTTTATCAGATTAGCACTTCCGTCTTTCCATGTGTGCTTTTTTTTTTTTTTAATCTTGTTGTTGTTTTTCGATACTTGCTTTTTAATATCCCGGAATGTTGCATTGAAACCACATATGTCGCCCTCCCCCATGCAGATTAAGCCGTCCAAATGGTGATCATATCAGGCACAGCCACTGTGCTGCAGCAGTTTGTCAGTGGACTGAAGAGTCGAAATGAAGACACTCGAGCAAAATCTGCCAAAGACCTGCAGCACTATGTGACTACAGAACTCAGAGAGGTAACAGCAATAAGCTATATGTGCCTAATTGAAAGCTGTCATGGGAAAACATCTTAGTATACTGGATACTTAATCAAGATTGTTGCCCACAACAGTTGGAGAGTTTAACAAGTAGACATGAATCCCCAAATCAGTTCAGTTGTAAATGTTATGTAGTGACATGTGAAATGGTAAGAAGAGTTTCCTCTCATTTTTTTTCCATCTTTGTCACATTATGGTACAAATTCCTGTCACCAGTTCCTCCTTTTTCCATACTTGCTGTTTTGACACTGGTCTTGTCCCACAGTTAAGCCAAGATGAAGCTACTACGTTCTACGATGAGTTGAACCACCACATATTTGAGCTGGTGTCCAGCTCTGATGTGAATGAAAAGAAAGGAGGGATTCTTGCCATAGGTAAGCACTGAAAAAAGGTTGTTAAAATTATTATGTTTTTAAGTGCTCTTAATTCTGGACTTATTTAAGATCTCTTATAATGTGAAACAATTATTTATTTTTCCATCAGTGAGTCTAATTGGAGTTGAAGGAGGCAATGCCACCAGGATCAGTCGATTCGCCAACTACCTCCGCAACCTGCTCCCTTCCAGCGACTCTGTGGTGATGGAGATGGCCTCTAAAGCTATGGGCCACCTTTCTATGGCGGGGGACACCTTTACGGCTGAGTATGTGGAGTTTGAAGTGAAGAGAGCCCTAGAATGGTTGGGAGCGGACAGAAATGAGGGGAGACGCCATGCTGCAGTAAGTCACTAGCAGACAACGGTCACTGTGGTGTTTGCTGTTCAAATACAACCACATATTGGTGGTGTTTACATGTGCTGGAAATGTGTGCACATTGGGAGTTGTAATAACTTTATCTATTGCTGTTGTGAGGGCGGTGTTGAAGGTTGCGCTAGTGTGTTTTGCGTTGAAGCCACAAGTACTACTTCATATGCACTCTTATACCCCAAATATCAGCACATTCTGTTTTCCTTGCTAAAATGTTTCCTTGCTAAATGTTTCCTTTACAAATCTGCTCATGCCCGAGTAACTTTTTCATTAATATTTTCCTGCTTGATGGTTGCATTGAGCAGTTGTCGTTCCATAGCTGTTGTTATGTAGCTGTATGTGGTTTAAAGGTATAAAATATGTGGCCTCTGCTCTCTGGATATAACTCACTCGTGGTTTTGGAGTTAGCTAGAGAGTAGATGAAGCAGTTAAGCGACTCACTTTGTGTTAATAGACCTCTCTGCACTGAATCATACCTGTTATTAATCTCTGTCTCTCTTCCACAGCATGTCTTTATCCTGTTTTCCTTCTCTCACCCCAACCGGTCGCAGCAGATGGCCGCCCCTCCCTGAGCCTGGTTCTGCCGGAGGTTTCTTCCTGTTAAAAGGGAGTTTTTCCTTCCCACTGTCGCCAAAGTGCTTGCTCATAGGGGGTCATATGATTGTTGGGTTTTCTCTGTATCTATTATTGTACGATCTACTATACAATATAAAGCGCCTTGAGGCGACTGTTGTTGTGATTTGGTGCTATATAAATAAAATTGTATTGAAGCGACGCTAGTGAGAAAAAAGCAGTGAAGCTTCCTAAAACATATTTTTAAAGATTTTCTCAATGGCTACATTCTGAAGCGCACAAACATGTTTACACCTTCACACAAGACAGTGTTCAAGGTGCACCTTTGCTAGATTATGTGTGCATGCGACCAGGGTGAATGCTTCATCCTCTTCACTGTGGCCTCTTTGCACTGTTCTACGTGCGTGCATGTGTGAATGTATGTGTATGATATGTGGGTGGGTGTCGCCCACCTGTGGCATCAGCAAAACAAACACGGAGACCTCCCAGCAGAGATGCTTGACGATGTTGATGCAACCCGTTCACTGTTTTTATAGAGTACCGACCCCGGACACTGTTATTATTGGCTGGGGCATCAGACGCGCAGTCCAGAAAAATCCTGAACGCTGCAAAATTAGAAAATGAGAGAATATGCTTGCTTTTTTCTATGTTTTATTTAGCTACTGGCTGTAGAATATTAAATCTTGTTACTTTCCTCAGAATTTCCACATGTTGTTATTGGAAATAACTGTAAAAGAGTACAGGGAGATGAAAACGAAATTAGCAATAAAAAACTAAAATTCATGGTTGAGCTGCAATTAATTCCAGAAAGAAAGAACCACACGACAAATCCTACAAGCTAAAAAATGTAAGTGATCAAAATGCACTAAGCAGGAGTAAACGGTCAGATGAACACACGTAGCATCGGTTGTGTAAAGAGAACAGTGATTTCACTTCCGAGTTGAATGTTTTCCAAGCAGTAAAATCGAAAAAGTAAGGAAAAACGGGATCTGTTTTGCTCCTTAGCAAGATGGAGCCATTCATATATTAGTAGGAAGTCAGCGTGGTCAGTGCTCTGCTTATTTAATGAGTCACAAATACATTGCAGTGGCAATACAACTGACGAGATTTACAGTTTTACGATCGTTTACGTGCACTGTCGCTATCTTGGACTGTGAAGTCGGGGTTGGTGAGGCTGCTCAGACTTTCTGAGTTGGAAGTCCGACTTCAGAGGGCATCCAGTTGAAAATTCCATTTGAGAAATCAGAAATTCCGATTTGCAGCTTCAAATGGTACCCAGCATAGTCACTGGAGTGGAGTCAAATGTAAGGGATGGTACCTAAAACTGGGAGAGAAAGCAGGGCACACCTACACATTTAAACAAGCGATGTAACAAAACTACATACAGGACGTTCCCAGCTCATAGTTGCTAGAAACATTTTAGGATCATGTCTGGATTTTGTTTTGGTGAACGAATCGTTGAAAAAGAAAAGATTAGGTTTCTCAGGTATATTTCAGTGACATCAAAAATGTATAGCAGTGCACCCATGCATTACTTTCATTTGCAATCTCTTCCAGGTTTTGGTGTTGAGGGAGCTGGCTGTGAGTGCACCCACCTTCTTCTTCCAACAAGTCCAGCCGTTCTTTGACAACATCTTTTACGCAGTGTGGGATCCTAAGCAGGCCATCCGAGAAGGCGCTGTGTCTGCCCTGCGAGCCTGTCTCATCCTCACCACTCAGAGAGAGACAAAGGAAATGCAGAAACCACAGTGGTACAAAGTAAGACATCCAACTGTACACTAGCAAATCATGTGTTATTCTAATTACAGTAGTGGAGAGTCTATTTTTTTTTTTTTCTGTGACAGCAAACCTTTGAAGAGGCAGAAAAAGGCTTTGATGAGACTTTGGCCAAAGAGAAAGGGATGAATCGCGACGACAGGGTCCACGGCGCTCTTTTGATCCTGAATGAGCTGGTTCGCATCAGCAGCATGGAGGGAGAGGTGAGGTCGGATGTCAGCTTGGACACATTATCAGTGTTAAAATCCGGTCCGCTCACTGACTTATTTCTCACCAGCGTATGCGCGAGGAGATGGAGGAGATCACACAGCAGCAGCTTGTCCACGATAAGTACTGCAAGGAACTGATGGGGTTTGGAACAAAGCCCCGCCACATCACACCCTTCACCAGCTTCCAGTCGGTGCAGCCGCAGCAGTCCAACGCCCTCCTGGGCTTGTTGGGCTACAGCACACCTCAAGGCTTCCCCAGCTTTGGGGCCACACCGGTACCTGCTAAGAGCTCTCTGGTGGAGAGTCGCTACTGCCGTGAATTGATGGAGGAGCGATTTGACCAGGTAGGTTTTAACTACAGACAAAAGCGTTATATAAGTGTAATTGTATAGTCCTTGAGTGGCAGTAAAATGTGGCACTTGAGGACTTTAACTGCCATGATACCATGAACAGTGTTTAAATATTTAGTTTCTTGCGTACTGTTGACTGAGTTTGGAATCAGATGCTAGTGAGGGTGGTCTCTGCATATGCAGATCCCCTTTGGAAAAACTCGGAAACTATTGTAATTGTTGTCGAATCATGCCTTTAGTGATACACACTGATGTCAAAAGTCGTCATTAAAGGTACAGGGGATGTCATCAAATGTTGTCTTTATGGGGCAAAGAGTGAAACGTTTTGCATTTCAGAGGTTTTGCAAGTCTTGTGTCTTTGTAGAAATTAAATCTTCCCAGAAAAAAACTAAATTTTTCATAATAGATTTTTTTTTTGACAGTCAGAATGCTGGTATCAGTCTTTGATGTTTCCTCTATGCGCTAACTTGGATAGTGTGTTGGAAAATGTGTTTGTTTGAGGTTAGGCAGTTGAAGTCATACCTGTGGTAGTCATCTGATTGAATAATTGAGGAAGCGTCTGTGTAAATATTTGGACTGAGGGGATGCTAGCACATAAAGTCAGTGAAAGCTGAATAGACTGAAATCTTGTAAATCGTAAACATTCCAGCAATGAGACAACATGCGGGTGTTTGATCTTCCTTGACTACAAGAGAGGAAACACAGATTTGTTATGTTTTCTGCCCAGGTGTGTCGGTGGGTGCTGAAATACAGGACCAGCAAAAATCCTCTGATCCAGATGACCATCCTCAACCTGCTTCCACGCTTGGCTGCCTTCCAGCCGCATACCTTTACAGGTGAGTTTAATTAACATATATATGATTTTCAGTTTGATGCAAATTTTATGTGAGAACTTGAAACCATGTATTGTTCCTAGTCACTATGTAAATTTGGCGATGTAAATAGGTCATGGTTAATACTTTTCAGGCTACCGTTTGAAATATCACTACCAGGGTTTCTACCGCTTGCTCAAATTAATGTGTTGTAGCTAATAGAAAAAAAAAAATCATATGCCATGTGGATGTTTATTTGCTGTGCAGACCAGTATTTGTCAGACACTATGGGCTACCTGCTGGGCTGCCTGAAGAAGGAGAAGGAGAGGACAGCAGCTTTCCAGGCTTTGGGGCTGCTGGTTGTGGCTGTTAGGACAGAAATCCAGCCGTACCTCTCCAAGATCCTTGAGATCATCAAGGCTGCCCTGCCACCCAAGGACTTTGCACACAAGTCAGTTATTGTTTGTAATAATTTTTTTTTTACAATTATCATTTATTAAATTGTGACATATTACACATTACATTACATTGTCCCTTAAAGGCTAAAAAAGTCTAAAATTATATGATATTATGGGATATTATGGATATCTCCAAAAGTTGATTCTGTTCATCTGGACGTAGCGTTTTCAGTGGGAGAAACGTTTCGTCACTCATCCAAGTGAAGTGAAGTGACGTGTCTGAAGAAGTCACTTGGATGACATTGAAAACCCTACGTCCAGATGAACAGAATCAACATTTGGAGATTTACTTACCTGGATGATTGAGCATGCATCAAGACGATATATTATGGATAGAATTTGCTCTGTGGTGTAGTTAATTTAAAAAGAACGTATTGCTGTCTACGAGCAGTTTCTCTTTCTGATCTTTCATCTGTGCAGGAGGCAGAAGACCATGCAGGTGGATGCTACAGTGTTTACGTGTATTAGCATGCTTTCTAGAGCCATGGGTCCCAGCATCCAGCCAGACATCAAAGAACTGCTTGAGCCTATGCTTGCTGTGGGCCTCAGGTAGGACATCAAAGAACATTTTTAACAGTTCAGTTTCTGATCTGAATCACGTCATTTTCAAATTAATGTTTGGGTTTGATTGGATTGTTTGTCTCTTGTTCTGGTCTAGTCCTGCTCTTACTGCAGTCCTGTACGATCTGAGCCGTCAAATCCCCCAGCTAAAGAAAGATATACAGGATGGTTTGCTGAAGATGCTGTCTTTGGTATTAATGCACAAGCCGTTGCGTCACCCTGGCATGCCCAAAGGCCTGGCTCACCAGCTAGCCTCACCAAGCCTCACTAACATTCCAGAGGCTAGTGACGTTGGCAGCATCACCCTGGCCCTGCGAACCCTGGGTAGCTTTGAATTTGAAGGTAAGAACCTTAAGAAAAACCCTTACATCTGTGTGGGTCCTCTACATCATCATCATCTCAAAATTACCTCTGAGCTGTCGTGACTGTAGACAAATAGTATCCTGTAGTGTGGGTGATGGATTCTTTTCATGCATAAAATTTTAGGTCAGTAGCAGGTGTCAAAGTAGAATCCACATTAAGTCCAGGACCCAGTGTTTCTCAGCACAGTGTTGCATTGTAATACGCAAGCAAGCAAATGTTATTTAGTTAGCGCTTTTAACAGAATTACAAAGTGCTTTACAACAATGGGATTAAAACCAGGGTAGAATTAGAAGCAAAAGAGAGCAGTGGAACTTAAAGCAACACAAAAATTGAAAGAACAGTGAATCCAGAGGAATAACATGAAAACACAGTGGAATTAAAAATGGTATATAAATTAAAACGACAACAAAAAAGATCTGTTAGATCTGCGTGACTGAGGAGTAAAGTGATGGTGAGCCTGAGTGTGAAATACTCACTGTGTATGATGGTAAGAATTTAAAACTCAATCCCATATTGTATTTTGTAGCTAGCCATTTTTTTTCTATTATACTGTTCTAATGGACAAGGGTGCAATGATAAGTTGATGATAATTATTTAACGAGTAGTGGCATTACTGTCCTGAATTGATCATAAGAAATAAGTGGTGCAGTTTTGCTGTCTATGCACTCTATACCACATGCAGTGTGGTTGAAAATGAAATATGTTTTTAAACTAGGCTTAAACTGTCACTCATAAGTCATTGGAGCTGCCAGGGGTGACAAAAACGTGGACCAAAAGAAATGATTATGCGAGCTGCAGAAATGGCCAGGGCAGTTGTGCTGATGACTGTGCCCATCTTTCAGTGGTCGATATAAATAGTGTCTCCTCAGGCTGTCACCGAGATGACTAGTTTTTTGTTCTCCAGCGTGATGTATGCAGAGAAACTGGGGAGAAAAATTCTCAAAGTCTCTGGTGTCATTCGTCAGTGGACTGCTGGGTGGGTTTGCATTTTAGTGCAAAAGCTGGGGTAACATTGTATATTTAGTTAAGTAATTCAGTCTCCACAGAAATAAACCACCGGACTTTCTTGGTATTGAGTTTTAGAATCCCCAATAGACTATATAAAGAAGAAACACCATTATAGGATAAATCAAGTCATTGTTGTTTTACAGCGTTTTACATAAATTAGCAACAAAAATGCTCTTATTATCTATATTAATGCTACTAAAAAAGAATAAAAGCAGTTGTAATGTGATTATTCTACATGAACTTCTTTCCCCAGGACATTCCCTCACCCAGTTTGTGCGCCACTGTGCTGATCACTTCTTGAACAGCGAACACAAAGAAATCCGGATGGAGGCAGCTCGGACTTGCTCACGCCTGCTTACTCCCTCCATCCACCTGATCAGCGGCCATGTTGTCAGCCAGACCGCTGTGCAGGTTGTTGCAGATGTTCTCAGCAAGCTGCTAGTTGTTGGCATCACTGATCCAGGTAACAAATGCACAGAAAAGGAAACCACCATTACTATGGCATTACTTATTTTGTTTTGTTACTTTTATGGTGTGAGGCTTCAGAACTGTTAACAGCTACAGTGATCCATTATGGCAACTGCAATAAAGGTGATAAAGAAGGCCAGTCTGGTCTTTGTCCCCGATTTCCTGTAGATCCAGATATCCGATACTGCGTGCTGGCATCTCTTGATGAACGTTTTGATGCTCACCTCGCCCAGGCTGAAAACTTGCAGGCGTTGTTTGTTGCTCTGAATGATGAGGTGTTTGAGATCAGAGAGCTGGCAATCTGCACGATCGGACGCCTGAGCAGCATGAATCCTGCCTTTGTTATGCCCTTCCTACGCAAGATGCTCATCCAGGTATGAGAGACACAATAACGGCTCGATATGAGTTTTACGATTTATTGCGTTAGACTTCCTGTTTTGATTTATTTAAACCGTTAAATTTGGTCATTAGGATTCCCACATGATTCAATATACTTGCATGCCATCAAAGCTTAAAGCCAGATGTTAATCAGCTGTAGTGCAAATTCAGCTTTAGTCAAATGCAGCTGTATTAATTAAGTTTACTTAGGCTTTCCTGTCCGTCTCACCGGGTCTAGAATTGAATCTATTTAAAAAACAAAAGAAATTGTTATTGTTATTGTCTGCCAGTGAAAGCCAAAGCTGCCTTCTCTAAAATCATGAAGACATTGTGTTTGAGATATTAAAATGATCTAATTCCTATTCCTATATTTAAATGTACATGCATCGATAGGAAATATTCACAGCTGTTTTGCATAATTGTACGTGTTTAATAATTTTACTGTAAATGGATACACCTGACATTTTTCATCAGTCCAATCTCAGTGACCTGTGATGACAAAAACTTTAAAATGAATTAAAATTCAAATCTTTATTTACATTTAATTTTTATTCAACAGTTCATTTACACTATTCCAAGTGCTTCACTTCTACATTCATTGTTTTTCTTGTGACAATTACCTGTTTATTGTGTTTAAGTTGGATACCTTTAGGGGGCAGCAAAGGCCATGATATTATGCTAAGCTGAAAAATCAAAACACACTTACACCTGTAGTACAAAGACCTTTAATTGATTTTTGCCAAAACGTCTTTGTGTTTGCCACGACTTAACCTTATCAAATTTTTTCCATATGAATATGAGTGCATGTGCTGTGCTAACATTATCATTTTTCTGCAGATCTTAACAGAGTTGGAGCACAGCGGTGTCGGCAGGAACAAAGAGCAGAGTGCTCGTATGCTTGGTCACCTGGTCTCCAATGCGCCACGCCTTATACGCCCATATATGGAACCCATCCTCAAGGTACAGCTTCGGAAGTTCTCCGCTGTAATGGTGGATAAGCGTGTGTGTGTATCTAAACCAGACTGAAAGGGGCTTCATGTTCCCAGTAGGCTTATGCTAATAAGTAAAAGCTGAGGTCCATTACATCCTCATTTCCATGGGCCTTCAAATAAGTAATGATTTCAAAATATATGACGAAATGACCACATCGCTTGGAATTTTTCTAGGCTCTCATCCTCAAGCTTAAAGACCCAGACCCTAACCCTGGAGTAGTCATTAGTGTCCTTGCAACCATTGGCGAGTTGGCTCAGGTAAGGCTGTTTTCACTCTGTTTGTAATTATAAATCTGCTGTTTATTGCAACTAGATAAATCTTAGCAGAATTTATTGTCCATTGTACATAATTAATTATAAAAAATGTACATCTTTCATCGTGGCAGTTTTGATGTAAATCCAAGCTTGTTAATTGTAGGCCCTTCCCCCTAGATGTTTGCCTTGCTCTACCCTGACCAGGTGCTTGAATGGTCCCATGAAAGCGGTCTGGGAGTCACAGTTAAAGGGACTTTGAAGTTCAGACAGAGTGCAGGAGATGTTCGGGGATACTCAGTGCAGGATGAGACAGAAGCCCAGCTGTTCAGGAACCCAGACAAAGCAAAGATGCAAGAGAATGTAGGGAGTACAGATAACAGACGTAAATGTTACCTCTTCTTGGAAAACAATCTGCTGGCAGCCTGAAAGCACATTAGTGCACAATTTAAAATAAAAAATGTAAATTTGGTAAGTGACGGTGGTGATATAAATGGACTAAGAAAATTCACATGGATTCTTTGACAAACAAAGGATTTATTTAATAGCATTAATATTAGCTCCTATTCTTTTTCCCTGTAGCTTCCTTGAGTTTTGTGCACTTCAGTTTATCTATAAAATGTTACAACATAAGCAATAGAAAAATAACGTCCCAGAGTTCTTATAACAGTGCCTCTTTGGCTTTAGGTGATTCTACAGAAAAAGGCTAATTTATGAAATTTCTAAAATTTTGATTGGTTCTTTCTCTGCCCCGTCAGGTGAGTGGCCTAGAGATGAGGAAGTGGATGGATGAGCTTTTCCCAATTATTATGGACATGCTGCAGGACTCCTCATCACTGGCCAAGCGACAGGTACACAAGGAACAAATTACAAAAAAAACAGACAGTATACTCTTTCCTTGTTGATGATTAGTGAATGACTGTCTCTCTGACTTTCCACCAGGTGGCTCTGTGGACACTGGGCCAGCAAGTAGCTAGTACAGGCTATGTGGTGGAGCCCTACCGCAAGTACCCGTCCCTTCTAGAGGTGCTGCTTAACTTCCTCAAGACTGAACAAAACCAGGGGATCAGGAGAGAGGTATGGGGGAAAAAAAAGAAAAAAAAAGGAGAGAGGTATGAATAAATGTCATGCCATCTTGGCCCATCACCCTACGTTTCCTCCACCGTAGTAATGGGAACCTCATGAGCCAATAAGGCCTGAAACCAATTTTCAACATGCATTGAATTAATGTGTAGATCTCTGTAGATCCATTGGGTTTGGTGAATTACAATGACATGAACATGTAACATGAAGCAAAGCACATTTTCTATAAATATGTTGAGTGGTAACTGTCATTGTTTAATCTCTTACGTACTATATTGTATAAAGTGCAGGGAGTGTACTTCCCTCACTTTATATGGTGAGAGGCTTCTCAAACCACTCTTACAGTTTGGCTACAGCGATTGTCGTTAGTGTCCATTTCATTAAATACTTTGTTTTCTATAGCTTCCTCATACCTTTGCAACTCAGCTAAGGTAAAGCAAATATGCTAGTTTGGTTTGCTAGTTAGAGACCACTAACTCTGTCTTTCCAACAGGCTATACGTGTTCTGGGCCTTCTTGGAGCCCTGGATCCCTACAAACACAAGGTGAATATCGGCATGATCGACCAGTCCCGAGATGCCTCTGCTGTCAGTCTCTCAGAGTCCAAGTCCAGCCAGGACTCGGGTAGGTCTCAGATTACTGTTAATACAGTTTTTTTTCACCAAGAGTCACAGTGTGGATAAGATTAACTTTTCATCTGCATTCCTCAGACTTACAGTATTTGCAGTACAACAGCTGGAAAGTCTCTAAATGAGCACAAACCCCTTTTCACATCTCACAGTGGAACTTGGGACTGTTGCTGTAATTTTAGTGAGTCTGTATTATGAGCCTGATGAATAATGTTGTCAAGAGTTTGTATATAGACTTGGTGCTATTGTAGCTTTGTGCTACATTTACTGCATTTATCATAATGTTGTTTGACTCTTCAGTGAGAGTTTAGGGTATTTTCTTCCAGATTGAGCTCTATTCATTTATGTTATATGCATGAATGATTCCATAATGCAAAACAGTTTATATGGATGCAAAGACTTACTATAATTTTAATTACACAGTTGTTCGTATTGATGAGACATTTTAATCTTTATTTGTGGGCTCTCTGGTATTGTTGGTGTCTTGTCCTTGTCTCTATGTGTGCTGCTTTTTTGTTTTCTCTTTCCCCTTTGCCTCACAGCTGGTTGTGTTAGACTTCCATTTCTTCCTGTTAAAAGAGAGTTCTTCCTTTCCATCATCACCAACTCCGTGCTCATATGGGATTGTCTGATCGTTAGCTTTTTCTTTCTAATTTTGTAGAATTTTTACCTCACAGTACCAAGTTGATGATGGCTTTGAATTAAAACAGAAAGGCCCCAGCCAGGCACCTTCTTGCTGGGAGGTGACACCATGCAATCATGTGTGCACATAAAATCATCTCCCGACGTAGTTATAGGTCATTGCTCCAGAAATAGCCATGAGTTAAATATGCCACGCAGAATTTTTTCTTAGGTCAGAATATGATCACTGTAGTGAGAAAGCGATTTCACCTTTAGTTTTAGGAATTGCTGAATCTGGCTCCCATAAAACCAGTGAAATTGAGTCTGTTGAAAAAACACTAAAGATTATGTTTTACTCACTGGCTGTTTTACATTTAATAAATCTACAAATCATTAGAAATGGAGTGCAGGGAGGAGATATGTCTACGCCGACAAGACAAAACAGAATCTTTTAAGGTCTTGCCCTTGCTTTTAAAAAGTCAACAGCATCAGGGGCTTTGGGTTTGCCTTTTGTGGGAGTTTTCATTCTTTGGGATCTTATTTCTGGCTCCTGTCTGATCTAAACCCAACTAAAAATCCTTCAGAACAAGACTCTGCCAGTTTAGAGGGAAATATAAGCACCACAACTGGAGTGGGACCTTTTGAAGTGCTGATATTAAATTTAATGTGACCCACTTTAGACAGATTTCAAGCATCTGTTTAATAGAATATCAGTGATATAAGTCATTCTTTTTTCTATACAGGGGTGAACTGATTACTGGTGCAGTCCGAATTTGCTTAAACGTATTACCATATCAGCTGAATTACTCAGCATTGTCTGTCAAAGGCTTTTTGGTCAATATGTTTGTTGTAATAAACAATATGACCAAAACATGATTAATGACAGGTTGTCATATGTTAAAGTAGTACGGTTCCTTTGTTATACCAGGGTTCACATGTGGCTTGTATTTTTTTTCCCCGACATTAATCTTTTTGCAAAGATCTTAACCTAGTTGACGGATTTTTGAATAACAGTGAATTCAAGTATGGGTGGATCTTAATATACCCTATGTTATCTGTTAGAAGACGAAAGATGTAAAAATGTTTTTCTTGCCCGTAGTGGGTTTTACTTTAAGCTCTTGGATTATTAAAACTCTCAGAACACCGACTTGGTGGTTGTGCATCATAAACGGTCTGGATATTGTGAATTTTCCTAATAATGCACATCTGTCTTCAGTCACACGTCTCGTGTGTGGAAAATGCAGATCTCCACTCGTCTGATCCAGTCATGTGTCTCAGAATGACCTTGGACAGTATGGTAATGGGTTTACCAGTTTGTTCTCCAGCTAAATGGACTGTGACCAGAACTGGAGGCCGTATATCTGTTGGCGAATTTGATTTGTTAGGGTCACTGTCTGAAACACTAGTATCTCAGACCACTTTTTTTTTGGCTTGTGGGAGTTGACTGTCTAGTTCCATCTGCTCACCTGACTTTAAATAAGACCAGTCACATCATTACAGAACACAACAGTCATAAAAGTGATGAAACGCTTCATGTCCCCTTAGGAGTTCCTATATTTTTTACATGCTATTAGGAATAGTTAGCAGTTCCTATTCGTCCCATTCACCTGAACTATTTCACTACTCTTGCTCCACTTGGCTACACTAATGCCTGTTTGTTTGCCGTTAAGATACAGATTGTTATCATTTATCACCATTGTGAATCTTTACTTGGTGAATGTCGAAATATTAAAAAACTAACTTTTAGTCCTCAGAGTCTAAGGGGAGACATTCAAGCAGCTGAAACTGTATTAAAAGGCTGAATACCACACATTTGTATTCTCAGGTGCCTTGTAAAATTTAATAGCCCTGCATAGATAAATGGACGGTGAGAGCTGCTTTGTATTCCCTGTTACAAAAATATTAATGGAACTAATGCACTAATAAAACCCCCAAACCCTGTGATCTTTTATTCTCAGCAACCGTCACACGGCTCCTTGTGCTCTTGAATCTATTAGGAATGGAAACTTGTACATATTTTACTGGTGATGGCAGTGCCTAGGTACTGAATGTTACTTTATGTTGTGGCAAAATTTTGATTATTTTTTGGAAGAACTTTAAGTATTAGGTTTCCTACTGTCTCCAGCAAATCTAAGATCTCATTAAGTTGAATGAGGGGACTTACTAAATGCTAAAGAGATTCCATCTTTTTCTTTTGCCTTAATGGTAAAACCTTGACTAGCGCTAACTAGATCCTGCACTCACTGCAGTTAATTTGAGCAATTTATTGCATCTGACTGAAAAGTTGTACAACAGGCTGAAATCATATTATCTGATTACCACGAAAGAATGTCCTTATCAGATTTATATTTGGCAAATTACCAAATATTTCTAGGGTTTAAGCATGGCCACTCACAACAGTCACATTCATCAACTCCTCCATCAGCATGATTGAAGGATCTGAGAAAGATTCTTGCATTTTTTTTTTTTTTTTTAAAGTTTTTTATTTTATAGTTGTATTACAACAGTTGGTATATGTTGCACCACACAGCATTTATAACTAATAAATCTCTTCTTGTAGCGGACTATAGCACCAGTGAAATGCTAGTGAACATGGGTAACCTGCCCCTGGATGAGTTTTACCCCGCCGTGGCAATCGTCACTTTGATGCGCATCCTGAGAGACCCATCACTCTCCAACCACCACACTATGGTAGTCCAGGCGGTCACTTTCATCTTCAAATCTTTGGGCCTAAAGTGCGTCCAGTTCCTGCCTCAGGTCATGCCCACTTTTCTCAATGTCATCCGGGTCTGTGATGCCAGTATCCGAGAGGTAAGCTGTTGTGTGGATTAAGAGGAAAGAGACTGCCTGACAAATTCATTATGTAATTTCTCTTATTTTGTCAGCTGTTCACAAAGCAAGTCTTAGAATCTGTCTTCTGTCTTCCTCCAGTTCCTCTTTCAGCAGATGGGAATGGTCGTGTGCTTTGTGAAGATTCACATCCGTCCCTATATGGATGACATCTTCACCCTCATCAGAGTGAGTAACTGTTTCAAACCAATCTCTAAACACTCATTATCCAGCCCCTCTTTATTTTCCTTTGAGTTAGGCTGACAGCTAAGAACTCTTAATTGCACTCAGTTGTGCTTTCTACTTTCCTCATTAGAAGTAATGTGTTTAGGGCCTCTGCATGAAGTCTTGCCCCATGTCACACAGCAGTATGCATTGTGTGTAGTGAAGTACTTAACAAGATTAAAGAAACTGTGAGTCAGAGAGAATGGGAAGTTATGTTATTTATATTTAGAGATGTTCTTTTCACTCTTCCTTGTATTGTCACTCACTGTTTACCTTCTAACTGTAGCACTGCATGTGGCTGTGATGTATGTTTCCACTCACGTTATCCAAATAATATTTAAGAGAAAAACTGCTGATGACTCATGACGCTCACACTTATCCCATGATGTGGAACAACTGCTAAAGCCATAGCCCCTGCACTTGCACAAACACAATGTCAAGCACATAATCATTTAACGAGTCACAAAATATCGTATGACTGTCCTTGCGTCGGAATCTTGGTAACACTGTTACCGAAACTTTTGCAATGGCCGCAACTCCACCTGGTGGAAAGTAATTGAGAGAAGTAGACCACTGCGCCTCAAGTCCCTATGAGTTAATAAATGGCAAGTAAAACAAAGAATCTATTCATTTTTGCTCCAGTTCTGCTCTTGCATCCAGATGAGGGGGCTGGAATAGCCATTCAGGACGTACTCTCACTTCCTCTCTAGTTAGCAGCCTCAGGCAGGGAAAGCAGGAAGTTGGGGGTTGCTTAAGACCTTTCGTCTCTGACAAAACTTGCCCTTTGCCAAATCTCACAGCTGAAGCCCATTGACTGATTGATATATTGTGTGACTTCAGGTCTTCTCTACTCCAGCTATTAATATTTTTAATGTACACAGTGGTCAAGCTGAGATTTTCCAAAACACTGTCAAAATCCACGCAGAGGCATGATGTAAGTCCCAGCTGACAGGAAACTGTCTCCATTCCTTGCCATCCAGTATTGTGACCCCTTCTTTGTGTCTCTAGCACGTGAAAGTTTTGCATTTCCAGAGGGAACAGTGATCCAGACATTTGTCTCGCACTCACCTTATTGACAAAGCACATTTTGACCTAGTTTTGTATACCTACACAAAACCTTTAGCTGTTATTAAAATACTAAAAGATCCAACCAAATCAAACACATGGTGGTCTTGATGATTTAGAAAATAAATGAATTGTTTTTTGTTTTTTTGGGTTTTTTTTAATGTGCATTTTACAAAGCATCAAAACTTTTTTGGAAACAGGCTTGTAGAAAAAAAACATTATTTAGTATGGCTGTCACATCTCTTTATTTGCTTATGAATTACTGTTTAGGTAGATGTTTAGTACTATGGTACAGTATTTTTTATTTATATTCTCATTACATACTATTAGTATTAGAAAGCGTTGATATTTGATTGTCTAAGAGTGTGTTTGAATGTACTCTCCATTAGAGCTTCAGCACAATGTTCAACCTTTTAACTTATGTTGGCTTTGATAATAATATTAAAAAACAACAAAACAAAAACTGCATGTGAAGTTAATCTAATGAATGCCAACATTTCATTATCTGTGCTTCAGGAATACTGGACACCAAACAACCCCATGCAGAACACCATCATCCTCCTGATTGAGCAGATTGTGGTGGCGCTGGGAGGAGAGTTCAAGCTCTATCTCCCTCAGCTCATTCCACATATGCTACGTGTCTTCATGCACGACAACAGCACCGGGCGCAGTGTTACCATCAAGGTGAGTTCACTGCGGTGCAATTGCAGATGACATGCGATGTCAGTGTTAGATTTCCCAGCAATAGACTAAAGCCGTGTAGTTCATTGGGTCTCATATTTTTATGAGCTTACAGTTACTGTGCATACACTGAAGGGTAGCGAAGTGTCCAACAGCTGGAATTAATAACACTGAAAAAAAAAAAAGTCAGCTGGAGATAGATTTTCAGTGTTTTTATTTCACAAAAAGCTTTTAATTACTTTTCCAATTCTGCAAAAGTTGTTTAGATTCTGTAACACAAACCAATATATTGTTTTTGCTTTTCTTGGCATCTTCAAGTACATTTTTCAGGTTTGTGTCTGAAATCACGTGCAGCTTACTGTGCCAGAATTATAGGTCGAGGCATTGCCCGTGACACATAGATGTTTAAAATGTCAGCATTGTAGTTGAGATTACATTTTGGTAAGAGGCATTATGATTTAGTAGTTGCAACAAGAGAATGTACTGCTTTCTTATATTAATGTTGCCATGAATGCTTGCTCTGCAGAATGCAGAGCTGTTGGTGAAATAAAAATTAAATTGAGTACCCTTAATTATAAAAACAGACCAAAACGCCTGCTGCGGTGCCTTGCATGGGCATCATTATCAGAGAAATGGTGGTTTGTGTACTTGTTAATCCCTCCATTCGAGCTCTGCATTCTCTAACTGGCAGTCCAGAGCTTATTATTTTTTGTTTAAATGAAAGCAGTTTTGTATTCTCCCAGTTTCATCTGCACTCTAAACTACAGGTGATTAGAAAATCTGTAACAGTACAAGAGACTTTGAAGTGTTTTGTCATACATATTTTTTTCTGTTTGCAAATGTGGGAATGTATTCACAAACCTACTGACCATCGAATAGGAAGTAAGCTGTGGGTGACCCGGATGATCAATAGGATGTACTTGTTCTGATTGGTGATTCTTTACTCAAAAATACATATGTAAGGAAAAAAAAAAGTGTACAGTGAAATTGAAAGGCCAAATCACAGAATGCAGACACTGGTAGCTGTATTTGTATATATTTATTTACCATGCCAGTGATTTTAGTACTTAATCTTTTTGATACTTATGGGGCGAATAACATTTTCGTGTAAATTGGAAGATATGATGTTATCAGCCAGAGACATTCTCCTGGGAAATCTAATCTGTAGCGCTTCACTGACTTTCTAACTCAGTATTTGGAGAATATTTCTCCTACTTTCAAGTATTTCTATTTTTCTTTGAAAATAGATTCTGAAAAGTCCCACACCTTTCACCCTAGGCACTCTCTTTAGGGCTGGAAAGATTTTTTTTTTTTTTTAAATATAAAAATATGATCACACTTAGTTTAACTGAAGTAAGTCAAACTGGCTACCTATGAAAACCTATGAAACAAAGATTTAAAGGTAAACTGTGTAACTGACTAACAGTGGTTAAAGCCATCTTGCTTTATTAAGGCTAACTGTTGATCACGATTAGTTTGGTATTATGTATTATTGTATTTCTTGTCCCTTTGGACTCCTTGAAAAACAACATTTTCCAAATAATTGGTGTTTTTTGTTGTAAACAAACAAAGGCGCTTCATAAATTTTCTTTCAGAAGAAAGAAACTTGAGAAGTGCATGATTGCACGAGTGGTGTAGTCAGTAATAAAAACCAAATGCCAACCAAAAGCAAAATGGATGTCTGGAGGATAGCACACCAGCAACTGATCTTCAGGAAACTTTTTTTGGAGGACTGGCACACTGGGCCAAAGTGTTGCCAGTGTTGCTGATTATCATCAGCCACTCTTCCCCTCAAGTGCTTTAAAGAGCAGCCACGCAAACCAGCAGGGAGAGCCGTCACAGACCAAGGGCCCTCTTTGGCCCTATTCATTTTTGTCTCTGACACCCTCCCACGCATAATTTGAGCTCCGTGTGGAATTACATTTGTGGCTGCTTAGGGTTCTCTTTATTTGGGGGCAGGGAAGAAATACAGCAGAAGGCTTTGGGATCCCTTCACCTTTCTCCAAATGAATTTCTAATCAGCATCTCTGGTGCTTTATACTGCTATCAGATGGGAAATGTGAAAGAGTGCCACAGTGAAGGAAAGCATTGTGCAGAATTTATAGCATAATATAGCGTGTGAGAGAAATATCAAAACAGAATAATGATGTTATTTTACTTATCTTATATTTATAATTATTAAAACCCTAAAATTTTAATTAAAAATAACATTTTAGAAAGCTTTCTCTCATAGGCTACCTGATATAATTCATACTGTCAGGGAAACACTAATTTAACATTAGATTTCTTGTAATGTTACATGAAACGAATAGTACCTTGGTAATAGCAGTCTGAAGAGGCTGTTTGCAGTTTTCTCTGCTTTTAGCGACACACTAACTTTTGGATTTCAGTCTGACTTATACCAGCAGCTCAAACCATAGAAATGTATAATGATGGCCTGGTTAAAAGTTGTACTCAACACATGCTGTGTCCTTAAAAAAAAAAAAAAATATGGATCTGAAAATGTAAAACATGTTCATACGAAGATATAAGGATCCTGTAAGACAGAATAATGAAAGTTTAGTGTCTAAAATTAGTAATGGTCACAAAAAAACCTCCATTATGACTGTCTCAGTGTAGCATGAACCTGAAAATGTGTTATGTAATAGATTTTCTTTGTTTTTTTTTTTTGACAGTTGCACTGACTCAAAGTAAAACTTGCCATAAATCTAGTGGAGAAAATATATTAACTAGACTGAAAAGGGCCTGTGTCAGAATGATGAGATGACTGTATTTTGCTAGCATTAGTTTATGTCTAATAATTTAAGCTCCCATCACTCTACACTCATACTGAAAGTACAGGAGCTTAACCTTCAGTTAATTTATTGGGGTGCTGTTTTATGTTTGTGGCTTCCATCAATATCCATCAGGACCTTTTGAGGTCTAAGCCACTTGCTTGTAATACAGCAGTTCAAAGACAGCATGGACCTATAAGTAACACACTCTCCTGTTTCAGCAGCGGCAGCCAGTAGTTGTCAGGGTTTTCCCTCAAACCCTAAATCACGATTTACGGAGAGACCGCAAACAGAGAATCATGCGGAGCACAGTCATCTAGTCTTCTCTCCTCTGGTGCTGTTTAGTCTCAAAGTCTGTATAGGATAATTCAGCAGCCCACAATCTGGATTGTCTGTAACTCAGCTCTGTGTCTGGAGCATGATCTTTAGCGCAGCATGGGGGTCATGAAATGAGGGGAGTGGGAATCAGATTTCCCGCTTGTCCACAGGAGAGGTAAAGAAAAACATACTTCCATCATTTCAAGAAGCCTTCTGCCCTGAAGTCCACCCCCACCCTTCTAGGCGCACACATACACACACTTGTACACCTCCACCTCAACTTCCTGCTGTCTCGCCTTGTGCACTTTAGACATGAGGTTGGAGAGTGGGGAAAAAGCAGAGGTGGTCATGGTATGTACTGGGGGGCTGGGGTAATTTCGATGCTTTCAATACACGTCATCCTTTAAGACCACCGTGTAACCACCAACCCTGTGCACACATGCGCCACACAACACCATGTTTACTGTTACTTTAAGGCACTGTGAGGCTTTCTCAAAAAATGCCATTTAGGTAAAGTTAGAATTTGTATGCAATAAACATGTCTGTACTCACTAACAATAGAAACATTAAACGTTGCCCAGAAGACATACAGTCTAATGTAATGTTTGTATTTTACTTTTTGATGTACATGCTGTGAAGGCACAGATGTATGTGCTCACTCATTCCCTTACAGTTATACACAGATTTCCTGGATGGCTGGCTTGTGTGCCAGCACCTTGCTGAAATAAAACACCATTCGGCTTTCTCTTCAGAGCTCCTGAAGAAAACCATTTACACGTAACAAGCTCATTAAAGCGGCTCATGTTTAAGTGCTGCTGTATGTGGAATTAAGGAATGTGTGCTTTCCTTTTCAGCTACTCAATGCCATCCAGCTGTTTGGTGCCAACCTAGATGATTACCTCCACTTGTTGCTGCCTCCGATCGTCAAGCTCTTTGATGCTCCTGATGTGCCCCTGCAGGCGCGCAAGTAAGCGCTACACCCATAGTTTTAGTGAGGAATCTAGTGTGAAATTAAAAGTCATTCTCACTTAATTTCGCAAATAAAAATTTATTTAGCATCAATCTGATGTCACCACAGAAATGGAAAATTAAAATTAGACCATCACTGTGGTTAAAGAGGGAAAAAAAAGAACAGACTTTCAATGATTTTTTCTTTACTGTTAAAATTTTTTGTGTGTATGTTTTTTATTAAAGAATCCATCTGGCAGCGATGTCAGACTTTTCACATGACTTCTTGGCTATCGGAGCAGGCTGTCTCTCTAAGTCTGTGTCCTACAAACATTTGAGTAAAGCTGAGCATCCTTTGTTTTTCCTCTGTGGCTCAGGGTTGCCTTGGAGACATTGGACCGACTGACAGAGTCCCTGGACTTCACAGACTACGCTTCACGCATTATCCACCCAATCGTTCGGACACTTGACACCACGCCAGAGCTGCGTTCCACCTCCATGGACACCCTGTCCTCGCTCGTATTCCAGTTGGGCAAGAAGGTAGCCAGAGCTGTCCCCCGGGCTCTCTTTTAGATGTAGCTACTATTAACTGTACTGTTCCAGTCTTCCTACTGTTGGCTTCACATGCACTGCCCCCCCTAGTTTTATTACTTCCTGCCAGACTGCTGATGTCATTGACCATTACGCGGCATGGGGTGGTGTTTACAGGAGCGGATGAGGTCACATTTACCCCTGCCTGTCCTCCCAAGCCTTCCCCTCCCTTATCCCTCAAACCCCCATGTGGTTAGTGTTTAGGGGAAGCTTTTGATCTGAGGTTCATGGAGGTTAGAAACAAGTGCAGGACACCCAGTTATTTACTTTATGGTGAAGGGAAAGCGGTCTCCAGACACACATACACCCTTATGTTTATTCTTCCTCTCTCCTCTTATTTTCAGTACCAGATCTTCATCCCCATGGTGAATAAAGTGATGCTAAAGCACAGGATCAACCACCAGCGTTACGACATACTCATATGTCGCATTGTCAAGGTATGGCTCGCCAGTAAATCCAGATTATTACTACACATTTTCCACACATGTCTTTTAGATTATTTGTGAGCTGTCAGTCTTACATTTCATAACCTCACATGGCACAAGGTGACCTCACATGGTCTGGCAATAAATTATATAACTATAAATAAACATTTCATATTCAGTGCACCATAAGCAAGTCATTACCATGTCTTGTTTATCAACAGTGCCTCAGGAAGGAAATGCACTTCTACTTTAATAAAACGTGTTTTGAATGTGTGTGGCCCACATGTGTGTGGCCTGCATGTGTTTGTTTATGTTTGTTCTTGTGCCTATCAGGGCTATACTCTGGCAGAGGAGGAAGAAGACCCTCTAATTTTCCAGCATCGCCAGATTCGTGGTAACCAAGGTGACGCTTTGGTCAGCGGACCAGTAGAGGCGGGGCCTATGAAGAAGCTCCACGTCAGCACTACTGCACTTCAGAAGGTCGGAAGGAACATTTGGGTTTTTTTTCCCCCCGTGACACGCACACGTCCAATGTTTATATCGGTGGCAGTGTTGCAGGTGTTGCATTTGTGTACAGTAAGCAGTGCTGAAAGCCATAGTTCAGTTGTGGTGAGGATGTATGAGTCAACAAACTGGTGATAAATTAATGGAACAACGTCGTCATATGAGCAGAACACCACAATCAGTGCAGATATTTGACTGCAGAAAACAAAGGATTACCCGTTGATTTGATGATAGTTTACAGAGTGGTGTCAGACTGGCATGTGGGCCGATAAATTACACAGTGTTCTTCATTACCATCATCAAGATACTAACAAAAAAGTACTACATCTTAGTCAGATTATCCCATACACATTACATGTTAAAACTTTGCGTCCACATATTTGTTCTGAAATTGGTGATTTCTGGCACTGTAAAGGCTTGGGGAGCTGCCAGGAAGGTGTCCAAAGATGACTGGCTGGAGTGGCTGAGGCGCTTAAGTGTTGTCCTGCTCAAAGAGTCATCCTCTCCAGCTCTGCGCTCGTGCTGGTCGCTGGCTCAGACCTACATCCCTCTTGCCAGGTAAACGTAAACATAATTCCCTATCTTTGAGTTTTGGGCAGTCAGTACTGCCAAAAGATTCTCAGTTATCATTAGTGCGAAACGGGTCACACTTGACAATGTCAAAGGTGTCTGTACGTAGCTACATGAAAAAATGCTACAAATGCTGTGTAAATGCCAAAGACTTGTTTGTACTTTGACCATTTTTACAAGTTTTAGAATGATCTTGCTACTGCAAAATACTTGAATATTTTAATCTTGTTTTAATGGCAAAATGTTGCTTTTGTTGACCCCAGAGACCTGTTCAATGCAGCTTTCCTCTCGTGTTGGTCTGAGCTGAGTGAGGACCAGCAGGATGAGCTCATCCGCAGCATTGAGTTAGCGCTCACATCTCAAGACATTGCTGAGGTCACACAGACTTTGCTCAACTTGGCAGAGTTCATGGAGCACAGCGATAAGGTTAGCAGTGACCTAATAACCTAATTAAACTAATAGCTGTGATATTGTTTAGACATATATGTTTTTAGGGTCCTTGCAGATGTGAACAGAATCTCAAACAGCACTTTCAAAATTAAATTCTAATCCTCAAAATTTTCATTCACATTTTTTTCACATCGATCAGGTTTTGCGTCGTTAAAGATTGTAATAAAATTTTCTCTCTAAGTGGGTTTAGTGTTTTTAAGTCTTGCCAGTCACTCAAAGAATTAGTTGTGTTCTTGATTTGATTTTAAATGTATATAGCATCGGTGTATATCAGTGTAAATTGAGAAGTATAAATGGAAATTTACCTGTCAAAAAATTAATACACAACACAAAGTATGAAAAATAAAATGCTTTTGCAGTCCACTGCACATGTTGAGATAATATTCTTCTCACAGCATTTCAGAACTTAATTGTTGTCTTTTCATTGTGAAAAAAATACAGATATTTGATTTGGTTCAGTTAATTATTTCTGCCATCAACATCACAAAATTTAATTAACTTTTTATCAATTTATGTGTCTTCCAGAAAAGACAAGCACTACAGCAGATATAGACGTGGAGACATGATAGTCATTTGCTGTTATTTGTTCAGCTACTATTTGTACAGTTGCATGCAGCATTATATTAACAGTAAGAACAAGATTAACTCCAAAAACATGGAAACTTGTTAACCTTTTGATAAAATAGGTACTTTAGACTTAGCATAACACCTAATGATAATGATGCTGTTACATTAAGAACTGTGAATGTTGTTGTTGGGCTGTGATTTCAGTTTCAATAGGCTCCTCAGCCACGAGCCCACCGTTGAAGAATAATAGTGTTCTTCGTAGTCCGATAATCAGAGCCAATGGAAAGATTGTCATTTAGAGTTATTTATTATATACAATTTCCTTTTCCAGGGCCCTCTGCCCCTCAGAGACGATAATGGCATTGTGCTGCTCGGTGAGAGAGCTGCCAAATGCCGGGCCTATGCCAAGGCACTGCATTACAAAGAGCTGGAGTTTCAGAAGGGACCAACCCCCCTTATCCTGGAGTCTCTTATCAGGTAGGAGGTGTGAAAAACCTCAGATGTGAATGTGTTATTTTTATGAAAAACAGCCACATCTTACCTGAATATGGTAATTAAAAAAGCATGTCATGATCCACTTAACTTTTTTGTGTAATTTAACAGGTCCTCAGCCCAGTTACTGCAGTGTAGGTTATTGCTTAAAACAAACATTACACTACCCCCTAGGAGTCAGTTTTTCAATCTAATAAATAAAGAAAAAAAATATATTAAGCATATCCTCCTCTCCCATAACCCTTTCATATCTTCTGTCATCTTTTCCATCCCCTTTTCTCATCTTTCTTTATTTCTACGCCTTTGGCATTGCATGGAAAAATCTGTTTTGCAGGCATCTAATTGGAAGCTTGCCTCCTTTTCATCTGTGAGTGTCTGGACTTGTGTTTCTCTGGGGCCTGTTTTCAATTTCTCAGGAGCCTTGATGATGATGAATGATGGAAGCCGGCACTCTGGTGTTTTCAATATCCCCATCTGGTTCTCACCTCTCCAGGATTTCCCATAAAAGATCTAGACGCTAGTGTGCAGAAAGCACTGCGAAAACCTCTTTTTACTGAGTCGCGGCTGTATTAGGGGAAAAATATGTTTCATATCTGATGCACACTTTTTGATGACAAGGAGTTTTGTCATTGCCGTTTCGGTGCCTGAGTCATTGTGTTTGTAAGTGACATTGGAACTGATCATTTCATTCTTTCATATGGATATTCAGTTAAAATAGTTAGTTTATGGTAATACATCTGTAACCGCTACAAATGATGTGTGAGGGATTTTTAGAAAATCCACAGAATTAATTTGTGGTTTGCCTATGTTCTTAGTAGGCACAGAAGTATTGAATATAGCCAGGAAACTTGTCACATTTTCCCCTTTATTCCTAAAAAGAGAGGAATGCTGTTAATTTAGCAATTTGCATTTAGTTGTAGAAGTCCATCACGCAGTGTTAATATATGTGAATCATGTGATAGTCATTCGGTTTGAATTTGTTAATTTTATGTATAAAAAAATATTGAATTTTTCATTATTTGGTAGAATGGGGTGAAAGAAAGCTGTGTGATGGGTATCGTAAAGGTATGTTGGAAATAAGTGCTTACCTAGTACATATAACCTTGGTTGATCTATCATAATTGTAACAGTAGGGGCCAGGCATTGTTGCATCTAAACCATGTGTTGGTAATCTTTCTGTAGCCTTAGTGTAATTGGTACCATGGAAATGCTTGGAAATTGAGTCTTGAATAAAACATAGCATGTTGTTGAGACGCACAAAAGACTGCAAGATGTTAGGTAAAATATCATCTTATGCTACCCAGCCAGTGTGGCTTTTGTTTGTTAATACCAGCTGCAGTAGCTTAGCTTAGCTGGGTTTATTTTTACCTTGTGAGTCTCCGTGCGTATCGTGTATCTTATAGGGGGCACAACCGTGACACTGGTTTAGAGTAGTTTGACAGTTGTTTATACGGTATGTTTGTCTGTCCGGATTTCTGTAGACAGATTTGGTCAACATAATAGTTAGAGTTTAAAAATACATTTGGGCTGACTCTTGAGTAATAAGTACTCGCGTAACAATGAAGTAATTCTTAAATTATTGTCATATTGTAGATGATACTGCATTACATTCCTGAGGCAGGAATATTGACAGGGGTAATGCGTTTGATCCCACTGCAATATGGTCTCTTTTTTTTTTGCCACTGGGAAGTTTGGATGGACTTGGATTAGGCTAAAGAGATGTCGTCATTATCTCAGGTTGGTAGCTTTTGATCTACCTGTCTTGTCTCTCCCTGCGTTTTTACCCTCCTGGTTTCTGGTCCCACCAAAGCGATAGTAAAAAAAAAAAAAAAGTACAGTGGTAAACATAGCTGT
>VUQG01022113.1:106466-126845 GCA_015106755.1 Etia nguti | reverse complement strand
CCCCAAAAGAAAAATAGATCAAAGAAGAATGAGACATGCACAGCATGCTGAGAGTTTTTTTTTTTTGCTGCACCTTTTACTCCTGTCCCAGTATAGTGATATACCCGCCTTTAAGAGGGTCTTAAGATTACGGTGGAGCAAAGAACCCAAAACTTAAAGATATGGAAGCCTTCCACTTCTAATCACTGCACCCCTTCCTGTTCTGTTCTCCTGTTTCTGATTTACTTTAAAAAGGTCTGTGTGTTCTCTCTGCCAATGACATGAATGCGGTCCCGTTAGACCACACAGTTAAACGTGAAACGTGAGATAATAAACGACGTAATGCCTGGTTAACCACTCTGCGGCAGCCAGTGCTGATTAGTGGTGTGTTGAAGTCGAATTGAACGGTGGAGATGATGTGGCTTTGATGGAGCTCATTACTGACAACCCTGCAGATGGGAATGTGCAGCTCTAAATGATTGGTTTTTAGTACTGTGGGGCAGCTCAGAGAAGTGCGGCACTGTAATTTCCCTCACAACTAATTCACAGCAGGTTTCTCAGATCCTGAAAGGCTGATTATAGTGTTTTGCAGCTAAAATAAATACATGATGATAATGTGTGCAGAATAGTTTATAGTGAAGTGACTTTGTTTTGTCTACTTTTAAATATGAGCACTCTTCCCAATAAAAAGATGCTTTTATAATATATTAAAATCATATTAAACAATTCACAATCAAACTAAGACTGTCTGGAAATTTTGAGAGGTGAAAGGTTTGTTTCATGTTTCAAATATCAAATTTTAAACACAATGTGTTAAGAGCAAGAATGAGAGTTTTCATAGCATCTGTTTTGGGGTATAAAGAAAGTAAGGTCAAACTCTCCCATTGATGGAATGTTAATATTCACCTGATGAAGTCTTAGGAGCAGACTGTGCGGCTTGCAGCTGCATGATCTCCACACGGTTGTTGATCTCAGAGTACTTGCTCTCTGCCTCTGTGACCCGGGCTTCTTGCTGTTGGCTCTGCTGGTCCAGATCGAGTATTTGCTTCACAAGTTTCTTCATGTCTGTCTCCTGCTTGCGACTCAGCTCCTCGAAGAGGCTGGTGAGATTGGCCACTTGAACTTTGAGAGAGCGTACCTCGTCGCAGCACTGACCCTTGGAAGGCTTTGGAAGCGCCTGTCTCTTTCTGAGATTTTGAGCCCATGTCTCTGCAAGCAAGAGCAGTGCAACCTCCAAAACAACTATACTCAAATTGATTTTTGCCATTTTTTAAAAGTCAAAGTTCTGGATCTTCTCGCAGCCTCTGGGTGTTTTGATTTGTTGTTGCTAAAAAGGAGTCTCTCTCTGTAGATGGTTCTCTCTGGGAATATGAAAATGATGCAAGCTCACTGCAGCTATCTGAAGTTTTGTCCAGTTGAGTTGGAGCTCTCCTTTGACCAGTTGCTCACTCAGGCTGTCTTATTACCTCAGTGAAGCCCTCCTCTGCCTGAGCATCTTAAATACTTAAATATTGTATGGGTCCTCCCCCTGTCCCCCCCCTCCACTGACCCTCTCCAACCTTCAGGGTGGAGGACCTTTCATGTTCCTCCTCCCCCCTGAACCCTTCTACCTCACCCCTCATCTTACTTTCACTCATACGGGGGAAGCTTTGCCCACATTTTTACTTGCTTTGTCAGGTGTTGAATGTTTCTGGGAAGTCATTTTTTTAATTCCCTTTGCCTGGAAGAACCACATAAGGACCTGGGCAATCAAACAGTGCTACTGTCTGAACCCGTGGCACTTAACTGGAAATGCAGACTGTTTAAAAGATTTAACTACATTTGATTTTAATTTATTCAGCTATATACACTAACGAGATTAAAACATTTGAATACTTGTTTTAAACGTTAGTACATCTGTAGGTGATTTCTTCCCCACATTTAAAACACTTTATGTTAATGACAGTTTTTACGAGATCCTTGAGGGTTGAAGTCACTAAGCATTCTTAATTGTAGGTTAAGTGTTCTGTTCATGCTACCTTTTTTGGCAGATGGCAGATGTTAATGCCAAGCGCATTTCAGTATCAGATTTCAAAGGCGTGTTGATACAGGGGAAAACCTTCAGGATAAAATCAGATCAAATACAGTTTGTAGTAGAAGATGGAAGAAATGTTTAGGATAAGGCAGGCGGAATAGTAGGAGTATTTTGTCTACATGTGCAAATGCTTAACATTTTGCCATCGCATATGCGGCCTATTTCTTAAAGAAGTTTAAGTGGTGTACCCACCAACAGAACCAAAAAAATGAAGTCTTACTGTTATGGCTTTTATTATCAGCAGAAGGGGCAGTGTGCTTGTGTTTTCACTTCTCTAATCAATTCCATGCCTTTAAGTATGTTTTCAACTTGTAGATATGGAAACTCATCAAGCATTAGAAAGTACAGGAAACATTACAATCAGTCAAACATGCAGTCTGGATTACGTTTCTATATTAAATTAGAAACAATAATTCAAAGCATATTTCACCTCAGTTAAAGTCTGTCTCAGTTTGGTGTCAAGCAGATGCATACAGTGTAGCATGTTAAATGGGTTAATTACCTAAGGGATTAGTTTAGTTGCATTAAATTTTATTTATATAGTCCTAAATCACAACAACAGTCACCTCAAGGTGCTTTATATTGAAAGATAAAGACACTATAATAATAAAGAGCAAACCCCAACACTAAGACAAGGCTCTAAGAATAAGAACTCCCTTTTAACATTAAGGAAATGTCTGGCAGAACAAGGCTCAGGTACAGCCATGTGTTGCGACTGGTCAGGGGTGAGAGGAGGATTACAGTTTATGCTTGTCATTACCAGTTCCACAGGAAGGAGTGATTTATTTATTTTTTCTTTTTGACTTTGATACCTGTTGTTGAAGACAACAAGTTGAATGCCTCATGCGTGAGTATAACTGTTTTTGGGTTGTGATGATGTCACAGTGTTACACACCTTAACGTGAGCATTGCAGTTGGGAGTTGGATTTTCAGTGCATTTATGGAGGGTACAAGCTCTTTACCCAGCAAGTCTTGCCTGTGCGTTGCGGGTTGAACCACCAGATACAGCCTGCTGCTAAATGAGGTGTGTTTGCCTGACTTAATAACAGTGTTTGCAAAACTTCTGCTTCTGGTTTGTCTTTTAAAATTTCTTACATTCCAGTCACTGGATGGGGCTTAAAATAATGCCTCTCAGGGAGGCGCTTTTATGTCCCCTTTCTGTGGAATTTCTCTTTCTTCCCTGATGTGCTGTCATCCCTGCCAACCTACAGGACAGGTGTGGGAAGCAGCACAAAGGGTAGTTGTGGGGTTTCTTGAGGTGCCAGATCATGCTCATGGGCATTAAGATAGTATATGAGGCATGCCTTCTGTGATGCTTTCTATGATAATTACCAGGCAAAAGAGATTAAGTGTTTTATGCTGAAATACAAGGAGCTGTAATAACTGAGACATTTCTGAGAGTTCTTACTTTGAACTTTATGGCTTTTTCCTTCCCCACATGGACTGGAGTGAACAGTCTGGAAAAGGCATGCAAGTTTACCAGCTAATAATGGTACTTTACCAATGTTAAAGTACACTTTTATGCATCTAAGGACCCTTGTGTTTGCCTTTAATTTTAATTATAAAGGGGAGTTATAATTTTTTTTATCTGGGCATCTACCTCTAAGTAGAGTGCTGCAATAAATCAATGCTGCGGTGCTACTATTTGACTCAACGATGCTTAAGAATGATGGTCTGTTGATATTATTTTTTTTTATTTTTCTCATGTAAATGAAGAACATAACTATATATTTGGAAAAACAAAGTTTAGGGATCCCAAACTTAATACTATCTAGCAAGGCAAACAGAGCGCAGACAGGCAGAAGATTTATTTGATACCAAAGACCAATTCATATTTTATAAATTGTAAAGTCTGGAAGCATAAAGCTGCAAATTGTGGTCCAGATAGAGTGAATGGAATATCACAAACATGGAGCTAAAATGAGACGTGACACTTTGTGGTGGTGTGAGGTTTTATTACATAATCTTGCACCACCACACTGAAAAAGTTTCTTGCTTCAGGAGGGACACAGAAAGCCTCCAAATGTTTGGCGTGCGTCCTTTCCCAGTTCTCACTTGGTCAGGCGATCAAATAAGGAAACAGTTTAGCTCGTTCTGCTCATCGTCAACTTTGTTATCACGCGGGACTGTGGTTTGGAACACAAATACTCTTTTTAAAAAAACAAAAAAAACAAAAAACCTTTCTTCAAATTCCCAAATATTATATAATTGTCAGGCGGTCATCTGTTGCTCTCACGTGTCAAAGGGTGATGTAAAATTTTTGAGTTTTGACTATTTTTCCCTCAGTATTGTTTGGCTGGTATTTAGAAATGGTTAACGCTTTGCAATTTTCTCTTTAGGTTGTTCTTTTCTTTTCTCCCAATGTTGCTGTTGAATATCGACATGTGCTTTTAGTTTGGTGCTTTTCTTTGATTTTTAAGAAACACGTGGGAGCAATAGGGCACTTTGTAGAAGAATAATGAGATATGAGACTGCCTTCATGTTTAGCTGCTGCACAGTTTTAAATTTTGCATCAATTCTAAAGTGATTAGATGCTAGACATGATCTTTCTCTTAATTTCACCCATTTATAAATAATAACGACTTTCTGTAACTATTATTAAGGTATTCAGCCCAGTTTTGTTTGTAGATCAGTCACATGTGTCACTGAGTGCTTTCAGTATAAAATGGTAAACATAGTTAGAGATTAGAACATTGTGGTTAAATTGAGCTACCACATACTTGTGCTGTAGTTAAATTCAGTTCGTTTTAAAATGCAACACTGTAGCTCTGTTTCTGTTTCTTTTTTTCTGTTTAATATGGCATTTGATGATGCATAGTGCCTCTTGACCTCCATGTAAATTTTAACCTTAAGACACTTATGTGCGTCAGTCTCTTTTGGAAAAATTAGGATAATTTGCCTGCCTCTATTTTCTCATTGCCCTAACTGCTCCATGAGTCATTTCTTACTCTCCAGCAGTGCATCACTTTCCTTCGGTCCTGGACTCTGTCATTCAGGGTTAGTAATGAAAATCCAGCTTTAGGGTTTTGGGTTTTGGGTTATTTTTTTTTACATTTAGCATAATGCTGTGTTTTTCTTCAGAACAACCTCTGTAAATACCATTTACCCTTTAACCATGTCTCTCTAGGGTCTATGTAAAAAAATCCAAGCCTCTTAATATTGGAGCTGTTCACTTTATATGACTACTGTGGGAAGCCCATCTATTCCGTCAAGCAGATATTTTCCCTGTGGTGTTTAAAAAGAGTTGGACACCCTGCTGTGCTAATTGCAGCCAGTGATCTGACTTTGATGAGTGAGAAGTGCGTGGGTGTCATAACATGCTCACAGATGCTTTTTGTGTCCCTCCATTCACTGGAAGAACAGCTTGCAGTTAAACGCTGACCACAGGGTCCAAGCTGTCAGCAGAGCGCTCTGTGTTCAGTTACAGGAAAGGCAGGAGGTGAAAGCAGGAGCCAGTGGATTCCAGAGCTTCTATCTCAAAACTCTAAATTACATAATCTTTATGAACAGTAACCCTTCCACTTGTCAGCTCTGTCAGCACAGAAGCTCCACGTTTTGATTTGAGTTTGGCTCATTTTGAAAGTATTTGATTTGCTTGAGATACTGGAGACACTCAAGTGTTCCTGTGACCTGTGAATTCTGTGTTAATATTAAAATATATAAGAGGTCAAAATAGCTTTTTTATGTTGAAGTATTGTGGTGGCATCATGTCTTTGATTAAACTTTTGTAGGGTTAAAACAATGTAGGGTCTATGACCAAATTTATAGATTTGAAAACAGATTTTTTTTATTGATGCTTCATAGCTGAGGGCTTGGGTATACAGCTGAAAGCATAGATTAGTAAGTTAACACAGAGTTGTGAAAATCATAGGAGTCAGGGTATTCTCCACACTCTAGGCTGTCTTTAACAAAAAAATCATCAGACATGCCCTAAAAATAATTTCTGATCTTAGCTTTTAAGATCTCCACCAGTGCAGGTTCAATTTGCTTTAATAGTACTTTCTCTTCAATCTTTTATTAATATTTAGTACTTCTAAGTATTTCCTTACAGTCTACTTTAATTAGTAGCACAATCTGAAAATGGCAAAGAAATTGAAATGACAACTCTGACAGTGCAGCTGCTATAAAATCATCACGAGATGAATGGTATGTCTGGACACCTAATGCAAGCAGCTGAGTTATAGCTAGATTTGAATTTCAAAATAATGCAGTGGATAATGATCTCCAACTCTGGTCACGTATAGGAGTAAAATAAACTCTTCCATATTTTCCATAATGAGGGGCACTGTATGCACCAGGGTATCCTCCAGCTCTGAGAGTGGCAGACTTCATTCCCTGGCAGACCATCAAGAGGTCCGTGCCTTAAGCCAGTGATGGCTACCAGGTGGCGTCTGTTGTCGTACAGCGGATGCAGGCCAGGCAGTGGCTGTCTGCTCACCCACCCCAAAAACCAGTAGCTAGGATAAACAGTACTGGAGGGAAAGAAGCTGGATTAGGAAGAATAATACTTTGTGTATGCACAGTTGGCCTTGTGGCATTGCTTCAGAGAAGCATTTCGTGACACTGGAATGTAAGACAGTTGTGGTGCAGGTCAGAAAACAAAAACCACCTGTGCCAACGTATAGAGATTCCTTTCTTTCATTTTTTGCCAATTATTATGTGTTTTTGGCTTTGTGGGTATACGAGTTCCTTAAATTCAAAGTGAGTAAAAAGAAATGCCAAAAATGTCACTTTTTTTGCTATATAGAATATTATTACTACCATATCTGTCATTTATAATATATTCCTTACATAAACGTATACTGATTTTGCATACATCTCTAACTCTATAAATATGGTTAGCTGTTTAGAAGTTGTGTAATGCTTCTCTTTAAATGAGATCACTGTCCCCTGCTGTTTGTTTCCATTGTTTAGGACAAAAATCAATTACAGCATGAGTCGGTTTTAGTTGAACAGAACAGAAAAAAGTAGAAGAAGACCTGGCGTATTTAATTGGAAATATATTAAAATTGAATTTGTAGTTCAGCAGAAAACAATGTTTACAAATCTCTTTGTCCACATAGCAACAGCGGCATTCCAATGAGGTAACTGTCAGACTTTTTTTTTTTTTCCCTGTTTTGGGCCACTGGAGACGCCTCGTTCTGTTGGCCTTTTTGACCCAAAGGTGAGGAACCCAGGAGAAGGCATACTGCATCATTGTCCCAATGTAGTGATAATGTGGCGTAAACATGTGCGCAATGGTTTCTCTGGGCGATGCCTCAGTGACCCTCTCGCATGCCTAACTTGCTTTGGGAGAGAGAAAAACAACATTCAAATGTCATCTAAAGTTATGCAATTGTTAAATAACCAGTATTAAATATTTCTTTCCTCTTTTTAAGTGCTGCATTCCGGAGCACTGAACTTTCTTCTCAACTTTACAGCGATAGAGCAGAATTTTGCCTTTTCAAATGATTGTTTCAAAGTCAAGGGACACTAAGTGTTTCCCTGTGGTGCAACATCTGCTTAGTGATGGAACAACCACCCTTTTGTCCTGATGTTTTTGGAGAAACAACAGAGACAATAGGCTAGTCAGATGGTGTCAAGGATGAGTATACATGTCTCAGGACGGTCTGGAACAAAACTGGTGAATGATGTAATCACTTTGTTTGGTTCCTTGCTTACCTCAACCACTGGTGCTTAACAAACACAGAGAATGAGAAGACCTTTGTTTAATTTTGTCATGCTGGTCATCACTTCTATTGTGCAATGCTCAAAGATTTATATTCTGTATGTATTACAAGTTTGACTTTCAGTTTTTATATTGTGTATCAAAATATTATCAATAGTAGTGTTATTGTTTGGCTTTGAAGTCAGAGTAATAAGGTCTACACACTCCTTCAAATCCCCTTTTCCCTCCCCTCTGTTTATTTTAATATTTCATTTGCAACAGGTTGTTGTTTTTCTTTTTCCTGATTTAAAGTGGCTATTCAAACAAACCCCCCTTTTCCTTGTCTTTGTCAAACCTCTGATATCAAGAGTCAGTAGTACAATATTAGTTTGTTTTTTTTGTGACACTCAATCATGCTGCTATAAAAAATATAGATCTGTAAAAATAGCTTTCAGTGTCAATCATTTCATGTTTTCCCATGGCTGGTGTCTGAATGGGATTGTTGGTTTGTGGAAAGAAAAAAGCAAACAAATTAGTTCATGATCCCAAATTTGGCCATGTTAATAGTATTTTCTGCTATTAGGATGGCCCTGTTAAACATTCTACCTTTATATAGGGCAGGGATTTGATGGAAAATCTAATCTGGAAATAAACATTGTAGGTGTTGATTGAATTCCAACCTTTTATAAGCTCTGAATGCTTTCAAGTGTTAACTACTGTGCCATTTGCAAGTGCTTTATATTCATATTTTTCTTTCTTAGTACATCTTAATACAGAATTACTTTTGTTTTCTGTTTTCAGTTTAGGCTTTACGCACCATTGCCTACTGTCTGACACATTTACCCATGAAATTAGCTCATCTTGGCTGTTTATCTCCATTTAATTTTTCAAGTGTCCTTTGCATGGGAAATGTTTATTTTCAAGTAGTGTTCTCATCTGCACAATGGAGAAAACCCCCCCGAAAACAAAACCAATGATGCTCGATAGTTAGGGTCTTTCTTTCAGGGAGCATTGATTGCATTTTGGCTGCCCCACAAATGAACAGTTCTTTGGACGCAAAGGCCAGACGAAGTCTCTGTCAGTCGGTGCCATTTTCCATCAGTACATGTAGTGGTAGCAGTTGTTGGTTTGGCTAGCATCAGTCACATGTAAGGATTCATGTTTAATAAGCTTCAACATTTTAAACCCAACCAAAACTGTTGGTGGTATAATTCTGTGTCCTCTTTAATGGACTATTTAATTGTCATTCTCTTGACAATGTTGTTCTTCATCACAAAAACCCTTGTTTGAAGACGTGGTAAGCAAAATGAAAAAACAAACAAACAAACATGCCAAGCTGAATGTTCTGAATATGTCAGACTTTTTAAATAGAGAAGTAAAAGACAAAGTATTTTTAAATCAAATACTACATAATAATGTCCTCTTTGTTTTCAGTATTTTTAAACTAAGAAATTAGATCGAGCACCTGGCAAGTAAAGGGATGAAAATCAGGAAGGCTCAAATGTGGATAGCTTCCTCATTAGACTTGATTGAGTCCGGTAATAAAGTCTGATTTCTTTCCTCTGTGAGGTTTGCATACAAATTAACCTCTGAGGAGGAAAATGTCTACAATTTATTCAAGGATCATGGACTCTCTCATCACCCAAAAGCCTATCAGCCTTTTTGGCTGTTATTGTCGTCAGCCTGCTGGGCGTGTGGCAGCCTGAACACTCAAGTTTGTGAATGCGATAACTCGAGAAGGAAGTCACCTAGGACTTTCAAATTAATACCATAGGTGCATCTACTAAAAATCTCACGTGAGTTCGAATCTTGGTGACCTCGACTTCAAGGTCAGAGGTCAAGTTTTCTAGAAATCTTGTGGATTCTAAAACTTCAGAACAATGCAGTTTTGGATTGTTCATTGGGATTTCAAATTCATACTATAGGTGTGGTAGGCGGAGGGGTACCACTATGCCCCCCCCGTATTTATTTTTTAAAATGTTTTTACACTGTGTTATTTATAGTGTGTATCCTACACTATATTTCGATTAAGAGTTTTATGTTTTAGAAAGGAACTGTATTTCCTCTAGTTCATCTTGATGCATTTCAACCTAGGTATCATTTTATTAAAGTAATCAAACATTTAAAGTATTCAAAATCCTTCAAATTTTCAAAATATTTGACGGCATACCTGAACCTATGGTCAGGTCCGTATGTACTTTTTTTTACTTCAGTCACATCTTGAGTGTATTTTACTTTTAAGATATATTTTATTAAATAACTGTTTAGGGATTATAGCCATTTTTGTACATAGTCCCCCATTTTTGTAGGCTCAATAATAATTGGACAACTAACAATTTTAATATATAAAGATTGTTTTTAATGACTGGATTAACGTTTTTTTTAATGGACTCCAAGAAAGGATCTGGTCAGCATATCAGCCAAACCATGAACCACTATTTTTTTTAAAATATTAGTTATCCACATTTCTACCGGCAGTACAGTGCTCTGTTGTTTACAGTCAAATGGCTTTGAAAATTCCTAATCATCATGTGGGCATAACAGCAGAACTGTTGGTACTGTTTTTCTTCAGTCCTGGTATATGAAAGAAGAGAATCATTATCATCTTGCAAACTGCCAGGCTCCACAGTTTTTACTTGTTTATTATTGTACCAACATAAATGAGTGAATCTGTCATTGGACAAAAATAAAACTGTATTTGTTGTGATTTAAGATGGGACTACTCAGTGTTTAGTGGTTGTATGGTAATCCTTTGATTCTTTGGAAAAAAAACGTCATTACTTCTACCTCTTTTTGGCTTTGATGTAGGTGTATATTCTTAGTTTTAGATTTCTTTGTACATTTTTGTGTAAGAGGAACATGTTCTCTTCCACGAAAATTTAAATCCGCTGTCTTTCTTATTCATTTTTACAAACTAGATTGGTAAAATTTCTTGGTGAGATGTAAGAATATTGACAGCTTTACAGTCTCAAACCTCAGCACATGCACTTTTTGGTGACCTCTCCATATACCAGAGGTGCAATGTGTAAAAAGTTAGGAAGTGGTACTTGGGGCCCTGTACACATGAGAGGGTTTGACATTGATATCAGTACATTTTCTGTTTGCTAATAAGTTCTGTTTTTTTTTTTTTTTTAAACTTGAGAGGAATGTTATGTGAGCATTGTCATCTGGATGTATTTAGACTGCATGTGCTTGGAGCTGGTAGCCAGATGGCTTTAACTGAAGGACAGTGAAATCTCCAGGCTCTGCAGGAGTGGAAGCCCTCCTTCTGATTTGCCATCTCAGATAAAGCAACATCTGGCCAGTTTTAACATAGTCCGTTTCTGTGAGGTAGGACATGGAGACTTGAGGTTTTTTTGTTCATTTTGTGTTTGAAAGTAAATTACAAACAACAGAAGAAGTGATTTTTTGGTTTGGTTTAAATCAACAAGTATATACAACATACCTGTGTGATATTGTCAGTATTCTTCAGAATACTGGGTGGTAGTTGTGCCTAATGAAGAGTGTGGGATACTGCAACAGTGCCTGGCACTCTATCAAGCTCCGTGAGAGTCACAGACAAACGGTTATTTAGTAAAAGAAGCTTATTTTCTCATATTATGCAATCATACTCTAATGGGATTTTCTTGAGGTCATTAAGTCTACAGTACCCTGTGTCATCTGATTACACCACCAAAATGCTGTCTGTCAAAGAACAATAATCATTGTTCTGCAAGATCAGTGGGATTGCTTGGTTTGATTCGTGATAGACTTACCTCTCTAAATCCAGCCTGTTCTCATTAACTGATGTTTGCTCAAAGTTCCTGGCTTGTCACAAATATGGATAAATTATCCTGTGGTCGTGATTCCTTGAAATATGGACACTTGTGAAGGAGCTCTTCCTGATGCATTTAAATGTACAGGATAAGCATAATCTTTCATTGTGCAGGGTTATCAAGGTAGTTTTTTGGTACCTTAAACTCACAAGTGAGTGAAAGCTAAAGTAAAGATGAGTGGAAAACAAATCTCATCATAAGCAACTGAAAAGCAATACAAAGCTCCTAGAAGTGACACAAACTGCAGTGTCCTGCCTGACAAACTTGTGGTTTAGTCTTGTGCCAATTCTTCAATCTCCAAATGCAAGCTTACTATATAAAAGAGAACTGTTGCCTCTCGGCCTTCATCACTTCCATGCAGGCACTAATGCTAGAGGAGACCTTCACTGTTTCACTGCGAACCCAGCTGCAACTATCAGGAAAAAAAAATCTAAATTGGAATCACACAAGATGAGTACTTGCTAAAACTACAGGTCTTATTATACATGTTTCAAATAAATGCCAGGTCTTTGTGTGTATCATCTAATGATGTCATGCTTATGGTATGTTTATGAACATTTTTAGTTAAATGTTTTCTTAGTGTTGTGCATTAAAATCCAGTCAATGTAATTTTCAGCAATAGATTACTGCATTGTATTTATTTATTTATTTATTTAATTTTACCCATCACCACGCAGGTCTGCAGTAACGGGTCCTTTCAAGCTTTAGCATGACCCCTCGCTGTGCAGTTTCATCACAATTTCTGGCCTTTACCCTTTGTCTAAGCAGATTTCTGACATACATGGTCTAATGCCTTTCATTAGCTTTTGCTTGCTGTCCTCAGGAATTTCACTGCATACCAGCACTTTTTGAAAGCTACATTTTACAGATGTATTGGCTGTGGCTGCACACAGGTTTCACAGTTGAGGAAGTATAATAGACTCGTGGTTCATATGAGTGTTTCCAGATGTGATGGCAGTGGGGGTCAGCGGTGGGCGCACAAACGGGAATTGTGACGTCTTGACAGAAAACACATCTTTTGTCAAATAAGCATGACACATGTCAATAGGTGCCTTTAGTTTTCCCAATAAACATCTTTGATGAAGTATTAAACATTTATTTAACATTTCCAAAATGCATTGAGAAAGGATGCATTGAAGGCTGCTAGGGTAAGAGTGCCTCATCATTGTGTGAGTTACTTTTCTTCTAGGATCATGGATGAAGCACATTTCTTAGTGTTAAGGAAAGCTAGGATTTAGTGAAAGGTAGTGTGTTGATTAGTGACATTAAGCAGCACAGAAGTGCTGGCACTTCCTGTGATTGGGCTTTATACATCCATGTAAGTCATGTTTTCCAAATGGTTAACAGTAAGGCTCTGAAAGCCCCTGTTTTGTGTTCAGATTGGCCTAACAGTTTGCCATTGTTTTGTCATTTCTTTCAGCATCAACAATAAACTACAGCAGCCAGAAGCAGCATCTGGGGTTCTGGAATATGCCATGAAACATTTTGGTGAGCTGGTGAGTACTTTTTCATTTTCCAACCCCCAAAAAAGGAAAAACGTGTCCCGGGTTTTCTTTCAGAATGACACTTGAACAACTGTGTTGTTGCAACCCCTGTAAAAATGTTATCCAATCTGTTCAATTTGGCTCAGTTCACAACTTAATCCAGTTTAATTTGGTAAAAAATTGCATTTCCTGGTTTAAAAAGATGTGAGCATTTGGTCCACGTAAAATACCCCATAGTATGTAGGTGTAGCATGGTGTTAATGTTACATTACACATTTAACAATATGATTTCTACAATAATACATTCAAGAGATGTAAACCCATGCCTTGTTTTTGTTATAAACTGCACTGCTCTCTTTACATCTGGTAGGTCTAAAAAAATTCTTGGATAGTCAGTTAGACCATACTGGCTAGTATTCACATAAACTCGGACCCTTTTATTCTTCAAGCAGTTTTGGACTGAATATGTCTTTAGTGAGCTACGTTATATTAAGAATTCTGTCTGCTCTTCTTCCTCGATATCCTTTCCTTATTTTAATGTGGGGATGATGGTTGTTTGAGGCAGATATCCCCAGAACACCATGTTCTTAATGTGCTGCATATGGAAAAGCCATCTGCTACACTTATCAGGGGTTTACAGCAAGAGACAGAATTATGGACTCATTTGTCTAATTAAGATGAGGTTTGCTTGTTCTTACATTTTTACTTACTTTGTCTGTCTGCTGTATATAATTCTAGAGCCTACTGGGCCCTTTTTATGATGCAAAATAATTTCATTTTTCATCTAAACAAAAAATGAGCAATATTTCTCTCTTAATGATGAGCTTTTCCTGTGTGGCATGAGTCATTATAAAAGTTAAATGAAGTGCCTTGTAATCTTTTGTTTTCACGCTGCCATTTTAGAAAAATATTGGGGGGTTTTCAGATTTTTTTTCTGTTCACATAGAGCACCACACCTCCTTAATGTTACTAGAAACTCTGTTGTTTCATGTTCTCCGTACATGGACCCGATCCATATATGAAATAACTGTCAGAGTGGACATGCTTTGGATATGATTACACTGATTTTCCACAAAAGTTACATAACAGGAAAAGAGCATTTGGTTATTTTGATCGGTCTCCCTCCCTTTTACCAAAGTTACGTCATTTACTAACTGTGGTTTTTCCTTTTTCCTCGAATGAATGTGCCAGACAGGCACTTGAGGTACACTGACAATCAGTTGAATAGACTGGTGTTATTCTGTTTTTATTTTGGATTTATTTATTTATTTTTTTGAAGGGATATGATTTACTGATTCATTTATGTTAATTACAACCATTGTGTGTATATGGACAGAGTCTGAAACTGTCTCCAAAATAACCAAAAATTTATGATAAGCCTTTTTTCCCCCCTATTAGAGTAATTTGGCATTAGTTTCTTGGCATCGGCTGTCCCCAAAATAGTATTTCCTTTGAGGTCATTGCATGTTTGGGGCATCATAAATCATAAATGGCAGAGAGTATCACCACACCGAAAGAAAATAATAAAAACTTCAATAATTAATTGTGCTTAAATAAATTGCTTTGGATGTGAAGACAAGACTGACCAAACTTGATCTATATATAAATATTGCTCAATCATTAATGCAATATTTTTGTTTAAGCCCTCAAATCAAAGCTTAGACTCTGAGCTTTAAGCCTATATTCATACAACTGTCACTTGAATGTATACTGATATACATTTTAAATGACAATGGCAGCTGTGTAGCTCACTGGGTTAAGCACGTGACCCATAAGCTAATACAGAGGTTAGGGTCTGCGTTGAGATCACTGACTGTTTCCTCTCACTGCTCTTTCTCCCAGCTTCTCTGTTTTCTCTTCTGTCCCTCCAAAAAAATAAATAAAGGAAAATCCTAAAATAAGAATTCACACTTGATTTTATAATCAGATTTTTATAACTAATCAACACGCTACCACTCACTAAATACCAGCCCTCCCAGGATTGTATATAAAATGACTTCCTTGCCTTAGAGAGCTGATTTTCTGTTTCTTTGTGAAAACATGGTAAAGACTCAGTGAGAAGGGTTTCTCTCTGGAACTTCGTTAATGGGCTGACCATGTGGAAAGCTTTACCGTGGGAGGATGCAATGTTTTCCTGATTAGTATACACTTCAGGAACCCTCACAGTAAAGTGTGTGCTTAATCATTCATGCATGGCTCCCTAAAGAAGTCCTGGAAGTCATTGGTAGATGTAACAGGTCCAGGATTGCTTGTTGAAGTAGAAAATGTCAGCCATACAGCACAGTAAGGTACTGTAGATGGAAAAAGGATTGCTCTTCCAAAACTCTTTATTAAATTGTCTGATGGTCACGAAAAAACCCACATAACCCAAAAACGTTATGATACAGTGTTCTAGTTTGATATGTCTTCTGTAATGGCTATCCCACTGTATTTTTTCGTCTATTAGGAAATCCAAGCCACCTGGTATGAGAAGCTACATGAGTGGGAAGATGCCTTGGTAGCATATGACAAGAAGATCGACATGAACAAAGAGGATCCAGAGCTCATCCTCGGCCGAATGCGCTGCTTAGAGGCTCTGGGAGAATGGTATGTTATTAGTCTTACCTGGTATGACTTCAGTAGGGATACATAAGAATAGGTTGAGAATGATAATAAAGATCATAATATGTTCTTTGTTTTGTTTTTAATCTTGGGTCACATACATACGTAGGAAGCCTATTCCTAGTAAGACCTGACATTAGGTCTCTCTTTTGATACCTCTTAGTTGACTAAAGACTTTACGAGGAAACACATGAACAGTCACCCAGGACAAGCCAGAGATGCTGCTGCACCATTGAAGCAAAGCCTTAGCTCTATAACAGCCGCCCACTTTGATAGAGCACACTTAGGGGAAAGGGAAAATTACAAGATGGAGGATAGAAATATGTTGATCATCACAGAACTCAAAAAGCAAAGCAGATGTTAATTAGCTTATATAACCTGCTGTCATTATGGTGCACACTATGATTTTTTCCACAAGAGAATGATTCAGCTGAAATAGAGCTTTGTGTTTGTGTGTGGCGGGGTAGGGCTTAGAGATGATATAACAGTTGACCAGGTTGGGTTTTGTTACACAATGACACTGTGAATGTCTCAGTACTAATCAAAAAGTGATTTAAGATTGCGCAGTTGATGTTTTTGACAGTCTTATTAGAGAGTTGGACACCTTTTAAGCAAATGTTTAGTCTAGAAAGTTTGAAGGAAGGAGCCTTTAGAATTAGGAAAGTCTTTGCTGCCATAATTTTGCAGTAATGAGTCCTCTGTTCTGTAGACATTAGTCAGTTTTGGGAAAGTCTGTTATTTCGGGATGACTGGTTGCAACACGAGCAAATAATCTGTGTATATACAGTCATTTTAGCATGTTGTTTCTGTGCTTTAAGGTGGCTTTCATTGTTATTTGGAACTTGACGCTCTATAAGGCGCTCAATCCGTTCCTCTCGCAGAGGTCTGCCTGTCTGATAAAGCCAGTTATCAAACTTTCATGCGTACTTTTCATGTGGACATTTTCATTTCATTTGGTTTTCACCTTTAAAAGTATTTTACAGTGCCAAAATATACTTCTGTTTGTCTGCTGTAGACACACACATGCTAGTTTACTTGAGGTTGTACCTGTTGCCTTCATTGTTATATGATATCCAGGCAGATGGAAAACAACTTCGTTTCTCTGACCCCCATCCAGCCCGGTCTCTCTCATTTTCTCTGCCTATCCTTCCTCTCTTTCTCATCTAAGCTTCTTCCAACACCCTGTTACTAAAGCATCCTGCAGTGGGTTTGACTTCCTTCTGGACATTTCTCTGATTGTTGATAATGCAGAATCAGTCTTGGTTGGATGCACCTGACCCCAACAGGAACATCCATCTGTTTGGTGGGATACTCGCTATCAGATTATCAGATTGTTATGGAACAGTACACTGATGATGTTCATCTGTAAGAACAAATGAATGTATAAATAATTGCATATGTCACAGAAACCCGGGATTATCTTTTGTCAGTTTCCTTTTCATTTTGTCCAGATGTGCTTGGCAGGAAACTAATTTTGTATGAAATGTCATTAGAATGAGAAGATCCTTTTGGATATGTGGTGAGGAAACACTAGTATAATATTACAAGACTAAAAGTACCAGTTAAAACAGTTTCTCGTAGTTAATTTAAACATTTTTGAATCTCAAACCTGTTAATATAGGAAAAGTATCTTATTTTCTCAGGAGATTATGGAATACAGAAGGGAATTGTAGCAGTTTCACTAGCAATAAAAAAACCATTAAAGACTAAACAATATACAGTATGGAAAATACAGGAAGTGACTGCAGTGTTTGTTGTTTGTTGCACGTTGCAATTTCTCTCTTATCTGCCGCTGGCCGATCGACCAGCAGCAGCACAAGAAAGAGTACCCATAGACCAGTTGTACCACATATTTTTGGCACTGCTCCCTTCTGACAACAGATACTGTCTAAAGGTAGATGAGCATTCAGTAGCAAACAAACTACCACCGCTGGACCATACTTTTCCCATTAGACACCTCTGATATGCAAATCAGGATCTGTTCAATGAAAAAGCATTCCCGTGCATCATATTATTTTGACCTTTGTGGTCTAGTGTCATCTTGGCTGTCCATTTAACAATCCAGTATTCAGTTCTATTTGTTACCTGATTAACAAGACATGTTAAGTTCAGGTTTTTTTTTTTTCCTTGATGCTGTACATACTGTGGGGTTGATTTCACGCCAGTACTTTAAATATGTTTGTTTTGTTTTTGTTTTCCAGGGGCCAGTTGCACCAGCAGTGTTGTGAAGAATGGACACTTGTCAGTGAGGAAACGCAGGCCAAGATGGCGCGCATGGCTGCTGCCGCTGCCTGGGGTCTAGGTAATCGCTCAATTACTTAATATGAGACTGCAAATATTAATTCATTCAAAATAGTCATTGGAGCGAAATTATCTATCTATATATATCTATATCTATATATATATATAGAGAGAGAGATATAGAGATATAGATATAGAGATATATGAAAATACCATCACTGGGCACTTAAGCCACTGTCTGCCTGACTCATTGAAACAATGCAGCAGTGAAAACAGTACCAGCTCTTGCCAAGTCTTGCTCGCATAACCAGATGGGAATAGTATCCAGTCATAACATTGACATATCGTAATGTGCAATGGTGGAGAAAAGCAGGGACCACACTGCTAAAGCAACCCCAGAGGTTTCTGGTCTGTTGCTTTGACTTTCCTAACTAAGTCGTAAAACCAGATGCGACACCCAACTGGCAGGCTTGTCTTTTTGAAGATGATGTCGGAAAACATAATGTCGAGGTTGTAGTTATTTACGTCGCGGTGGATTGTTGATCAAAGTAGCCTTGACTGCATGCTAAGTAATATGTAGATACCACATTTAAATATTTACTCCTTATGACAAAGTTCTTGCGTAACCCCTGTCTTTGTTCTTTTTTTGTGGCTGTATTGTTGTCCAGGACACTGGGACAGCATGGAAGAGTACACGTGTATGATCCCAAGAGACACACATGATGGCGCTTTTTATAGAGCAGTGCTAGCCCTTCATCAGGACCTCTTCTCATTGGCACAACAGGTGGGTTAAGTCATCATTCACAAATGGGCCCGTCTCATACAAATACACTAAAGTGTGTATTTTTAGATACACTTTCATAAAGACATGCTTCACTTGAAATTGCCCCGTCTTATGTCGTCTGGTATTTTCCCTAGTCTTTAAAGCAAAGCATGAGATGTTAAAATCACCAAAAACCAAACATTGTAAAGAAACATAAAATTGCTTTATAGCTCCAAAACGGATCAAATTCCTCCCATCAGCTGAGGCTGTTCATTAAAAGTAGTAAAATACACAAGGTTTGGGTATTTTCTTTTCTTTTATGATGTGGTACCTCCTTGGTGTGGAAATGTTATGTAACTCCCAAAATTGGAAATCATACAGCATTTATCCTCAAACAAATAAAGAGCCTATTAGTCCTCCTGTCTGCATGTCGACAAGGTCTGGTGGAGGTCAGGTGGGTTGTGTTTTCCTCATCTGATCGCGTTTGAGGATTATAGATGAGTTCATGGTCCCTGGAGATGCATTTGTTCAAACTGGATGGAGGAATGTCTCACGCACACATGCTTCACCTGCTTCTTCAGCTACCCTCGACTCATCCTCCGTGTCCCCCTCTCACCATCAAAAGCCCTGGAGACTTGCTTCCTCTTACCTCTCTTCCCCTTCACAGCCCTCCCACACCACACGCAATTAGAGATTGTGTCCTGGTGTGGCCCACAGGATTCTTCAGAATAAGGGAAGTTTCGACTTTTTGCTGACAAGAAGCCACTCACAATGAAAGAGGAGGAATGAGAAGCAGATGGAGAGAGGGTGAAAGCTCGAACATCGACATGAGCTCAGTGTAGTTTTCCGGATGCGGTTGGTTAATCCTCGCACTTGAGATCGTTTGAATCCATCTTGCTGACGCTTTCTTTCCTCTGTACCCCTAACAACCAGACATGTGCTCTGTGAGACTTCGGCGACATCTGTGTGAATGGTTTCAGGTTGCTTTGCTTTATAAATCCCACTGTTTGGTCTGTTGAACTGATGATGTGTAGACACTCTAGTCATGCTCCTTGCACGAGATTTATGATATGTCTGCTCTCTGTGTGCGTTTGATTTGTACATTTTCTTGTGGGCCCTCTTTTTGACATCAGAGTCACAACTGGGCTTTGTTTCAAATCCCAGTTATGTTTTTTGTTTGTTTTTTCTTGTGCAGTGGCTGATTTGGGCCTAAGCACTCATAAACAAGCTGTTATACTACACTGCAATCATAAGCTAATATCACTGAACTTAAACCATAAATGCAACCTTGTTGTAAGAGAACAGAATCATTGGGTGATGGTTGGTTGTGCTGCCAGGAGCCAGACACTGCATTTATCAGGAGTCGTCTGGGCTGCACATTTCCAATGAGGCCCCAGCGTGGTAATTCAGGAGTAAACAGGACCATAACAGAGTGAAGACTATAAAGAAGCAGCCTCATTGTCACCTCATCCCCACCACCATCTTGTTGTGCGTGCCTGAGGAGTTGTTTTGGCATGCAGTTGCTCCTTTCCCTCCCCACAAAAAATAATTGGTGGGAGTTGGTCTGAAACAGCTGTGTGTCCTGGTCTTAGATAGCTTCCTCAGTAATCCTCTCATTTTACCTTCCCTCTAATAACAGTTCCCAAAAACATTGACTGTACAAGCTCAAAAATCAGCAGACTTCCAGCTAGAATACGTGTGTCCTTGTTTGTCCCTTTGGCTACTCTGGATCGGGTCTTTCTCTCAGTTACGGTATTTCTGCCCCTCGGGGGTAC